>JAHPZR010007754.1:0-2500 GCA_019787425.1 Platygyra sinensis | reverse complement strand
AATGCGCAGTCGGACAGTGTGAGTAACCGTGAGTTTTAAAGCGTGGTACCATATCAGAAGCCCGAACGCTATAAAGAAGCTAACCATTAACCCTTGCATTAACCCTAGCCCTAATCAGTATTTTCAGTGCTTAGGCCTATAATCAGTATTTACTTTGTGTACGCATCACAAGGTATCCAAGGGCGGTTTGAGATATGGAAACAAGTCCTAACCATCTTTTAAATTGTTTCGGGGTAATGTTTTCTCGCCAAACGTTGTTGCTAAATATTACGTAATGTTTTTGTGAGCGCAAGAGTTAAAAAAGCGCGGTTTTAATTTTTTTAAAAAATTCTTGTTGTTTATCAATGATATGAAAATTTGCCTCTTGATTGAAACAAAATCATTCCTCTTCCAATTTTTTCATAAGTAAATAACATTATTTCATTTTTCTCAGGAAAAAAATCGAGCATATCTTTGTATGTTTTTGAGAAAACAAGGATATCATGTTACAAACTTTGCGAGAAAAACAAAAGTATCAAGTTACAAAACGTTGGCGTTGAAAAACTAAAAGTATCACGTTTGCTAGTTCAACATATTAATGAATTTAGAATGAACGAAATTCCACGTAAAACACCACAGTAAAATTTAAACCGTCTTGACAAACAGTAATTGTAAGTTTATACTAACAAGTTACATACAGGCAGCTGATGACTCAAAACGTACTGACAGTCCTGCATAACGGCTCTGCACTATCTGAGATTGTCTCACTAGTTGATTTCTTGTGTTGTATTGAAGTTAACAAGGCAAAATGGCTCAATTCAGAATGTTTAAATCCATCTGTGAAGTCAAAACATCGGTCTTACAATGGCGTGGTTCGATGCGCAAGTTTACACTGGCCTCTTGCAGTGATACAGACAGCAGTTTCCTTGTATACTTCGTATAGTGCCAACAAAAAGTCTTATCAGTTTCTTGTGGTTTGTTATGTGCATGAAAGTCCTGAATGTGAAATAAATTATCAGAAGCATAGAGGGCAAAAAGGGAAAAAGGACTTAATTTTTGTACATATATCAGCCATTTTAACTCTAAAAACATGTAAATTTTGTCTTTCTTTGTGGACTTTTGACAACAGTATTACAAAACATTACTTGTGAATCTTTTATCTTTGGCATCTGTAAACAGGATAAATGCCCTAGAAACAATGCAAGACATTTTTGAGTGTCAATCGGTTGTCATATATTAATTAATAATGTTATTAGATCATTATAATTAATTAATTAATCAATTAATTCATTTTTCGATAATTTTTTTCTTTCATTTGGGTGACTGAACTTGACTTCTGGGCAGCCTAGCCTAAAGGTTGCCGGGTGCCTGAATAGCTCGCTAGAATTTTTCTTAGAGCATAGTTTTGATCATACATAATTTATTGGCCTAGACAAGAACTTTAATTTACTAAAATGCGAAAGAATGATTGACTTTTTTGTGTTTTTTTTCCTTGGTGCGTGCAGCATCTGTAGGTCACATAGGCTTTAAAGAAAATCAAAAATTCGCAGTTTGCTTGAAAATTTGAATGATGCCTATGTTTGCTACTTGTAAATTACGTTAAGATGGAACAAATTATTATGTTTATGAGAAATCGTGAATTGGCATTTGAAAGAAGGATGTTTTTCGATGGTGAGTTGTAAAGTTCTTTGAGAATTTCTCACTAAAACAAAAACTTTGGGTTTCCGTTATTGTATACCTGGCACAAAATATGATCGACAAAAAGCGTAGAGTTTTTGGGCTCCTCTACGACCTCTACAGCTTCTTGTACAATCTGAGTGAAAGAAACTTACAGTTAAGTATCGTACTATGTAAATCTACTCGAGAGAAATCTGCTCCACTTGTCTCTAACAACTACACCACTCTAGCTACTCTGCTCTACTCTAGTGTAACTCAACTCTTCTCTCTTTTTACGATGGATCTACTAGAGGGTTCTTCTACTCTACTCTACTCTACTCGTACTCTACCTACTCAACTCTACTCTACTCTATACTCTATCTCTACTCTACTCTACTCTACTCTACTCTACTCTACTCTACTCTACTTCTTCTGTACTGTAGCTGTACTCTACTCTCCTCTACGCTCCTCTCCCTCACGCTTACTCTACTCGTCCCGCTACTCGACGTACTCTACTCTACTCTACTCTCCTCTACTCTCGTACTACTAGTAACTCTACTCATACTCTAATCTAAGTGTTACTCTTACTCGTCTGCTACTGTACTCCTACTCCTCTACTGTACTCTACTGTGCTCTACTGTACTGTACCATACTGTTCTCTACTATTACTCTACACTTGCTCTACTTTACTTAAATTACTCTACTCGATCTGTACTGTACTGTACTGTAGCGGTAGTCTACTGTACTCTACTCTATACTCTAATACGTTACTAACTCTAGTCTATTCTGTAATGTGCTATACTCTACTCTACTCTACTCTACTTTACTGTTGTCTACTTCTACGTCTACTGTACTGTACTGTACT
>JAHPZR010007751.1:0-15350 GCA_019787425.1 Platygyra sinensis | reverse complement strand
CTAGCCTCCTACGCAGACATTCTTTGGGCTCGTCACGCAATCTTCCTCCCCCACGAACGTCTGCTGAAACGAATGGGCACATTCCTTACCCTTTGTTCAAAAAGATCAGGCAGAGAGCACGTGGTGATCACCGAAGAGCCAATCGACGCTTGGTTATTGTTCATTAGAAAGCCGATCATAAGCTGTGATAGAACAACCCCCAAGAGGGTGATTAATTTTCCCACGTTTCTTATTACTCTCGGAAAACAGATTCCAAATCCTTGCTTCGTGTATGGAAGAAACTCCGAAAAAAATCGTCGGAAACAACTGTCTTCTATGCAGTTTTCCGTTAATCCCTCAGGCGAGAATAAGAGTGTTTGGCAAGAGTTCAGTGGACATCGCACACTTAATTGAATGCGCTGTGGAAATAGATTTGAGTGTGTTTTCGTCCAGCAATCCATATTGTGTAATTAGGAGAAAACTAGAGCCGTTAACTGAATCGTGCGAAGGCATAGGTCTGCATGATTTCCGGTGTTATCTGCGTGTTGCTTCGTTGAGTTTGACACCTATATAATTTGCCATGTGTTAGTGTATTGTCTTGGCTCATTTCTATTGCACGATTTGTCTTTAAGTCTCCAAGTATTTGCTTTTAAGGGACAAAATATGACATTTACTCTAAACGTGTTGCTTACTCGCATTCTACACCTACATTGTGACGGGCCCGGCTATGATTAGAACTGTTTGCAAGTACAGTCGGTAGATTCTTATCACAAGTATCATTTGTCCACGAACACGAAATGCCCTTCATAAACAAGAGTGAAGCGACACAGAGGTCCAAAGACCGAAAAATAAACGGCAAATGTACAAATGCCACGAACTGTAGGAGTCGTGTTTGGCCTGTCTTTTATTCACAATCATCAGCTTGATAAAGCGCCTTCCCGTTCCCAGTCGGTAGATTAACGAAGACGTCCACCTTTTTCTTCACAAAATATTCCATAGCTTCTCGCTGAAAAGTATTCAAATCGACGATTTTGAAAGTCTCGCAAACCCGTTGGAAGGCCACGCAAATATCCCCTATTTAGTTTCTTACAACTTCGCGCGCGAAAATTTACCAAGGTTCAAAGTTCGCTGCCTTGATCGGGCAGTGCGCTGTGATTGGTCTAATTAAACAACCCGTTCGTTTCAGCAGACGTTCGTGGGGGAGGAAGATTGCGTGACGAGCCCAAAGAATGTCTGCGTAGGAGACTACTGAAGTACATGAACAGTGCAAAGTTTGCTAACGGACGCCTGATGCGTTGGGCTATGTTTCTTCAGAGTTACAACTTCAGAGTAGAGGCTATCAAAGGATCTGAGAATGTAGGAGCAGATTACCTAAGCAGAGTAGAGGAATAATTTAAGAGACACTGGACTGCCTCCTCAGTTGGTACTATGTAACTAATTTTTCGATGTTAGTAGAAATTTAGGAAATTTCTTCTCAAGAGGGGGTTATGTTACGAAAAATTGTGGCGTGACTTCCGTCACTTGGAACATTCGAGTGTATGCTAATCTGATCTAGAAGTTTCGTGCATATTTAATTAGCCTTGTCACGGTGACTGAGCAATTTATTTTAGTCGTTCACGTCTGCTACTGTAAATAGTTTATATTGTAATGATACTCTATTTAGTATAGCCGGAACGTTCTAGACGTTTTGCTGTAAAGTATATAAGTAAATCGGTGTAGTGTTTAGATGGTTTTTATCCCAGGAGTGTTTGAGTAGTTTTACAGTAGTGTTTACTGAAGTGTGACGAAGGTCGCGTGTAATCGACAGAGGTCGTGTTTGTGAAGTGTAACAGAGGTTACGTGGATATTTGGAAAGAGGCCGTGTGTTTAAAGTCAAGTGTAGTTACAAGCCTAGCGTGTGCTTGTAGAGAAGTCCTGTGTGGAAATACTGCGTTCGTGTGGATTAAAAATTTCCTGTTGTGTTTCCGGAATCCCTGAGTTCTGATTAGACTACAAACTTCCCCGACCACTAAAACCATTCGAACCTGTAACAATCTCCTAAAATCACCCCATCCTACGATCTCTCTCTGCGCTGCTCCTATGTTCTCACACAACTTTAAAAAGAATACAGAGATTATTCCACCGACTGCACCAAACACTGCACTCCAGAAAAATTCTTCATATGGAGACATGTCTGCTTGTTTGTCAAAGGCCAAATGTCCCACAATATTGGAAAGATTTTAGCTGAGATGGAATGGTCTTCGTTATCCCAGCACGATGTGTGATGTGATCGACACCATGTACCTCTCAATCTCGCTGCCTGTCTGCGTGTCTGCGATTAGACAACTTTCGGGATATATTAAAATTCAGCATGGCAGCGAGGCTCAGAGGACACAAACAAAGGAAATTCAATGACCATGTTTATTCATTTCTTTTGTTTGTGTCCTCTAAGCCTCGCTATCAAGCTGAATTTATATCGAATATATCGAAAGTGGTCTATTCTAACTGAGCTTTGGCACAAATCCGATCTGGTTCCGCTTTGCTCGCGCGAGAAGACCCTGTCAATCAAAATCTCAGTCAACGTCAACATGAGTAGCATTCCTTGGCAACGGTTAATCTTGATGATACACATTAACCGTAACCAAGACCATGTGTATCACCGAAGAACGCAAGCCAGAAGAGGGAAATTTTGCAGAAAGAACTCGGCTTTTATATTTATGTTGTCGGACTCGATATTACATCATTACTGCCTTTCTCTTTAGCCATGGTCTGTTCATATGTCTGTAAAGCTTTGCATCAAATCACCATACGATACATTTCACAGCGGAGTTAATTATCGACCTGATCATTAATTCTTATGAGGGAAACAATTTTCAATCCCAACTTTCGCAATTTATAGGCTTCTAACGTGGTTATCATAGCCAAACAAATTGCACGCTATTGAGTGAGATGCGATTAAAAAGGCTGAAAACCAAACTGCTAACTGTAAAGCGCCCGATTGTTCAGTAAGATAGCGAAACGCATTATGGACAAGCCATAAAGCCAATGAAATGCAATAGCATTATGTCATAATTCGGGGATTCCCCTGACTGACATCAATTTGCATAATAACAGACCGTCACGCGATCCTCGAGCTTCTTGCTTATTCCAACACCAGCAGTCTTTATATATTACTGTTTAGGAGGTCTTGGATTTTTATTTCACTGTTTCGCATGACTACACAGAAACAGTTCTGATTCGTTCGCGTCACGACGACGAAACATCCTTGTATATACACTACTTCATGATCAAGACCAGCTGTGTGCTTATCATAAAAAGCGACATTTACACTCAGTCAATTTTTTTCTACTCATCGCTATAAAAATTGTTCCGAGAGAGAGTCATGATGTGTTGCAAGGCAAAATAATAATTACAATTCTCAGTTTTACATCTGACTTGAGCTCTGTTTTTCTTAAATCACATGTATGTTTCAGTGTTAACCTGTGTGACTGGATATGTTAGCCAAGCTTTGTTTCAATGAACAAACCATGGAAGATAGTTTCTTTTAATGTCTCTTTATCCCTCCTATTTTGTGATCAGTCATTTTTTTTTTTCGCAATGAAAACCAGAAAACTAGATCCTCGTTTCAAGCCATTCCACCATTGCGACATACCAAAATTCGTCAAAGGGAAACATTCTTCTGGTTATAGATCAAGCTTACTGACCCAGAGCCTGTTGAAGAAAAGTTGTATTCTTTTTCTTCGTTTTCCTATTTTAATAATCGTCTTAGATAAGTAAGTACAATAACCCAATAGCGAGCCGGGGCTCGCGATGATGCCGGAATTCTGAAGTACCGGTAAGTGATGTAATTTACAAAAGTGTCTTTCGCGAGCCAATCAGAATCGAGTACAGGTACATCTGTTTATATATGAAAAAAAAAACATAATAAAATCAATACGCAGCACTTATTCGCTAAAAAAATCGTTCAATTGAGACGAACCGATATGAAATTCCATAGATGATACGAGGATACATAACTAGGGGTTCGTTTGCCTTTGCTTTTCCTTAGTTGTAGTTTCCTGAGAACTGGAAGACTAAAAAAAGATTAGCGGGCCAAAAGATTGGATAGATCTGAACAGATTGTTAGAACAAACGACGTAACCGATGTTTTGTGTATAAACTGCATTATCACGCAAGCGTAGCCAACACTCAACAAGATCACCTGTGTGAAGATCTGATTGATCATCACAGTTATGCACAAAGCGTGAAAAAAAAATTCCGGCCTGAACGGGATTCGAACCCATGACCTCTGCGATACCGGTGTTGTGCTCTACCAACTGAGCTATAAAGCCAACTAAGAGCTGGTCATATTGTGAGTTCGTAATATACCCTAGATGTAAAGAATACATATATCTTATTAGACGTTTTGTTTGTACAAGAGACCATGATCTGAGCTCACCTCATTTACTCTTGTTGTGTAGTATCGCTGAGTCAGTTTGTGCCGTATTTTGGCGAGCCCGTAGGGCGAGTCAAAATACAAACAACGAGTAAAAATTCTCAGCGATACTACACAACAAAACGTCTAATAAGAGATTTATTATCCAACACGCCAAATTGTTATGTTTCTCGAATATCTATTAGGGAACTTAAGCACCGACGTTTAAGAGGCGACGGCGACGTCTATAGCCGAGGGAAGCCTGGTGTAGAGGCCGCCGTCGATACAATCGAGTCAAGAAGGTTAAGCAAAAGAGGTTTTCACGACGGCAACGTCTTCGAAACTTTCATCAAAACCGTCTAAGAAATCGCTGCTACTACAATTCTTTGGAAAAGAAAAAAAATAGAGACACGGAATTCTTAGTCTGGGAGGAGATCAATTAATCCCAGAAATTCAGCACATTATTGTTTAAGACGAAATCCGATAGAAGATGGAGCAATTTCAGGTTTTAGTGGACAAAAATCTGTACCAGAGTAATTTTAAATATTTTACAGTCATTTTTACATTCTTTTAAAGCTAAATACATAAATAATTGCCCGAAATAACTCCGAAAAATAATTTCCCACGGGAACGAGAGAAAATAGATTTCAAAGTTCAGTGATTTTGTGGAAACACAGGCAAAATTCCATCATCAATTTCATTTCACCAAAACTTTTAAGCGTTTCATACGAACTTCAACATTCGTTTACGACGTTTGGTGTTGCTAGAAATGAATTGTTTTGAGAAGATAATTAAAAGAGCCCTACAGAAGTTTGCAATACAATGTAAATAATCTTGGTACAAGATTTTTGTCCACTTGTTACTCCAACGTCTGGCGGATTCCGTCTTAAAACGTCTACAACGCAGAATGTTCAGCAGAGGTCTGGGATGGACGAGCTAATGTTCATCCTCTCCTGGATTGAAGACTGCAGGTACCACGGTCTAAACTACCTTTCGTGGACGAAACAACTCACTGGTAATCATTACAATGTCAAAAAGTAAATAACCATCGATACTCAAAATTTTATTTGAACAATCATAACTGAGACCACGATCACCGATTTTCGGGTTATCATGAAGCGTAAGAGCTGTTGATAAGCTGGAAGTACAATTCATGCAAGCAAACACTATAAATTAGATAATAAACAACACGCTTTCAGCACTTACTGTTGTTTCTTTCAAGCAATCTCCATGGTATGGTCAAAAAGTCTCGAAAAATAAGAAATATTCAACTAACCGCTAACACAACGTCCAAAATGATAGAATAGTACCTTAAGCATCGGATACGGGCAAAAATATCAGTGCAGAATGACATAAAAACACGAAAATAGCAACGCAAACCTCACGTTTTACAGGCAACGTCAAAATAGGCAAAGCAAAGTCGGCGCCGAGTGGCGACGGCTGACCATGTCGGCGGGAAACGTGAAACGGAAGTCAAATTTACATCCGGTTGCCGTCGCCGTCTGAAAAACGTCTGTTGCTTAAGTTCCCTATTTACGGGCCTGCGCGACAGAAGTATGCGAAGCGTAACGGAATTGGCGCGGGAAATCCAGCTAACTGATTGGTCAACAGCAAACAAATTAAACCAGTCTAGCCGGTCCTCTGGAGTACAAATACTGCTTGATATTTGTACTCGTTTTGGGCGTTATTTGTACTCTGCGAAGTGCATTGGATAATAAAACACATGAAAGATCATACATTTGAACTGCGGAAAAAGATATAAAGATATGACTGATCATCACAAAACACATTTGATAGCAAGGCTGGTACTACGGCAAGGGCAATTGAAACTTTAATGGGCCAATATTTCGACTAGCAGAGCTAGTCTTCTTCAGGGCCAGTACTAATACAGAGAAAATAACAGCCCTAAATTTGAATTATAGTATACAATGGCAGTTAATGTTTAACTAGTAGGTAATATTATATATATAGTACAAAAAGAAAAACAAATGTATGGCACAAAGCTATAGGCTGAAAATATCGGTAAATGTATGTATGTAAATCTTTATTTAAACACGGGAAATCATCAGTTAAGCTTGAGTTAAAAACTAAAACTAATTACAACTGCTTTACATGATTGCCGTGTGGGAATCCGATATATCAGCTACCTTCTTGATATTTCGCTTAAAATGCTCAACGGATGCAGCATTTTTTAAGTTTTTGGGCAAGTTATTCCATGGCATGGCTCCGCTGTAAGAGAAGCTTCGTTTCAAATAATTGGTGCTTGGTTTGGACAGGGTCAGCCTTCCCTCAGAGTTTCTTAAGTTGTAAGCAGAGTGACGCTGAGAGAAAAGACCTTGTAGATATTACGGAGCAAGGTCATTCATGGTTTTATACATCATTAAGGCTTTTTGTTTCTTTCGTCGAAGACATAGCCTCTCCCAGCTGAGGGTGGAGAGAAGGTGGTTTGCGCTCGCATCAAAGGGTGATTTAGTAATAACTCTGGCTGCGCGATTCTGTAATTTTTGGAGCTTGTCACTCAAGTAACCACTCAAACAGTCTTTTATATCTTTATATATTTATATCTTTTTAAATTCTGAGCAAAGGATTACAGGGCCGTGAAAAGACGAATGGAGACGAAAAGTCGACATCGAACTGGAATCGAACAGCCGATAACTGACTTGCGTTATAGTTTACTCAACAACGGTAACTATGACTCAACTATACCTGTTCACATGTTAGTGAAGTTACTTCTTGTTTCTGTACGATTTAATTTACAGCATTACTGAGCTTAATTCTTATGAGGCAAAAAGATTTTCAATCCCAGGTTTCGAAAGTTTTAGGCCTCTAATGTAGTTATCATAGAGATGCAGATTGCACGTCGTCGAGTGAAATGCCACAAAGACTGTAAACTAAACTGCTACCTGTGGTATAAAGTGAATTAACAGGGGCACCCAACGACAGTTTTCGGAAAAATATCTGTTCGGAGGACGATTTGAGATCTAGAATTTTCGGAACATATTGTTGTAAAATTACTCACTTGCCTGCCTCTTCTAGGATTTTCGAACATCTAAAAAATGGTAAAATTGCCCATTTTCAACGGATTTTTACCCTAAAAAGGTCACCTAGAATTTTCGGGAGCCTTTTTTCTGGCTGAAATTTTCGAACAGGTAAGGTTTGATCCCTATAATTTTCGAATCACCGGACTTTCAGCTAGGAAATCCGAACAGATGAAAAATTTATAGGGGATAAAAATATGCCCACATTCACCGTTTAAATACTAAAACACGTTTAACAATGCTATGTTTAAGTGGTTTTGAACTATATTCTCGTTGGGTGCCCCTGAACTTTCAGCTAGGAAATCCGAACAGATGAAAAATTTATAGGGGATAAAAATATGCCCACATTCACCGTTTAAATACTAAAACACGTTTAACAATGCTATGTTTAAGTGGTTTTGAACTATATTCTCGTTGGGTGCCCCTGAATTAAAATGTAGATAGGACCCTGCGCGCGCTCTGATTGGTCAGAAACCTATGTTTTATCAGAGTATAAAACATAGAAAAAGCGTGTTTTATTATTTTGCGGGCGTAAAATCTATATTTTAAAGCAAATGAAGAACCCTAAGCCATGTATTACACTGTGATAAAACACTCCAGTCATTTGAGAACACTCAAGAAATGTAGGAAACACTCGGCTGCGGCTCGTGTTTTCTACATTTCCTTCGTGTTCTCAAATGCCTGTCATGTTTTATTTTATTTATAAATGCATCAATCAATAAATAAATATCTAAATAAATAGATAAGAAATACAGTAATAGTTAAACACTGCAATAAATAGACTAAAAACTAAAAGAGAAAAGTAAAGAAAATAAATGAAGAGATACTAGTACAAGACACTTGCCGAAAAAAGAAAACTTTAAACTGATACTTAGTTAAAGAAGAGGCAATATTTTTCCCCATTTTTCATAGTGCTCATGGAGCCGGTCATTTCTTTTGGCTATTTTTCTTTGTATGTGACAGACCAGTTTGATCTTTTCAAAAAAAAACTCTTAGTGTTGGTTTACTGATTTTGTTCAATTTACATTTATAAATGAAATATTTAGCAATCAGTATTAAGTGATTCAAAATAGCAAAGTCTTCATTGTCATTAAATACGCCAAACAGAATATTGATTAGTGTTAACGTTTCTATGGATATGTTCTGTATACTAATCCAGGAAGCTTCAGGGAGAGATCGAAACATTGAGAGATGAAAAGCTTTACATGGAAGTGTACCAACGACGAGAAAACCTTCGCTTTTACGGGATCAGAGAAGCATCTGGCACCACAGAGGAGAACGTCAAAGAGGTGTTAGTTGGATTTATGCAGAATGAGCTCGATATCAGTGAGGCGGATACCATTGAGTTTCAAAGAATTCATCGCATCGGGAGGCTCAACCCCTCACAAGATAAGCCAAGACCGATTATCGCTCGGTTTCTGCGATATTCTGATAGAGAGTTGGTAATGTCAAGGGCAAAGAAGCTGAAAGGAAAGGGTTTCGGAATATCGGCAGACCTACCGAAAGATATTGTAAACCGCAGAAAGGAATTGATGCCGAAGTTTAAGAAAGCAAAGAAAGATGGACAATCAGCGTTCTTTAAACGTTCAGAGCCAGATAAACTGTACATTGAGGGAATCCGAGTTTATTAATTGCACCAAGCTTAAAAATATTAAGGTTTTTTTTTCGCAAACATGTAATGGCATACATTATTTTTCGTTTTATTTGCTAAAACGGAGCTTCATGTTTAGATTCTGAAATTAACATCATACGTGCAAGATTCAGTTCATTAGTAGCACAATTAACAGCTTTTATCGCTGGCTACTGTTTTATTTGTATGTCTTATTGTTATTGTGGGTGTTATGGTTGTAAAACAGTCTTTCTGTATTTTTTTACAATGTTAATTAGATTATGTTTTTTCCATTTTTTGTACAAGCCACATGCAAATGATTTTTTAAGGTTTTTGGCTGAAAGTTATGGCAATTTGTTAATTATGATCAGGAGCCTTTTACTAATGATTTACGAAATTAACAATGTCCACAAAACTTAATCTAAATTTTGGATTTTTATCGTTAAATGTTCGAGGGATCAGGTCATTTGATAAGCGGAAAGCACTTTTTCACTGGTGTATGAAAGACAAAGCTGATATAATTTTTTTACAAGAAACATATAGCACACCCGAGGTGGAGAATATTTGGAGGTCCCAGTGGAGGGGAGAGCTGTTTTTTAGCCACGGCTCGGAACACAGCAGAGGTGTCTTAATACTTGTCAAGGAAGGACTTGACTGTGAATTGAAGGTATGTAAACAGGACAAACTGGGTCGTTATGTTATTCTGAAGGGCCTTGTCCAAGGTCAACCTTATATTTTCGTAAATATCTACGCTCCGAATAAGGTCAACAAGCAATGTGTTTTTTTATGATGAAATTCATGATGAGTTAGCTAAAATGGAAGCTGATGCAGACCATCGGATAATAATTGGTGGTGACTTCAATGTTATTTTGGATCCTGATTTAGATGGATCGGGAGGGAAACCAAAATTAAAAGAATCCTGTAAAAACATAGAAAATTTGTGTTCCGTATTTAACTTGATAGACATTTGGAGAATCAGAAATCCAGGTGTTAGACGCTTCTCTTGGAGACAGAAAAATCCTGCAATTCAACGCCGCCTAGATTATTGGCTGATAAGTAATAGCATTCAAGAAGAGGTAGAAAAGGTTGACATTATCCCTGCCATTAGGTCTGATCACTCTGCCATTACGCTGCGTATCAATGGCATAGAAAACACGACTTACGGACCTTCGTATTGGAAATTTAATGCAAGTTTATTGGAAGACGAAGAATATGTGAATAAGATTAACGAAAAAAGTCGGGAGTGGATAGAACGTGATAGAGGAAAATAGAGAAATACAGGATCCGAGAGTTCTTCTATGAAATGATCGTTTATAGTAAAAAGAAAGCTAAAGAACGGAGATCAGTGCTGGCAAGTTTAGAAGAAAGACTTAAAGAGTGTCAAGTAAAATGTGACGAAGATCCAACACCTGAAAATCTTAATGGCTTGTTTGGTGGTTGGCAAAAGATGTCACGAGTGAATCCTTTGCTTGCGGTCGAATTTTATAGTCGTTAGAAATTTTCAAATTTTACTTTAACGAAAAATCATCGATGTGAATGGAAAGAGAACCTCAAAGTTGGTGATGTGGGGGAGTTTTAGAAAAAACTATCGCATCAAAGTGAAGGGACCTTTGATATAAGATCATTCATATTCCTTAGAATTCTCTTGTTATCCTCTCTTTTTGCAAACCAACGTACCGCGTTACAATGATCATGACAAGGCTGGGGACATCACGAGAAACATCGCTATAAAGAGGCTAAAAACTAAAGAATGATCAATGACAGACCAAAACAGATTGTTAAAATAGATGAAGTAAACCGATGTTTTAGGGAAGAAACGTATGAACGCACCAGCGCAACCAGCACTCAGCAAGACGGATCGTATCATGTATCGTGAACTTTCTGAGCAAATGCTTGCCGGGCCATGGAACGAGACTGATACAGAAACCTAGTTCACGTTGAAAAGACAAATGGAGACACGAAGCTTACATTTCCGCGACAAACGACATCGAATTGGAATCGAATGGGCGATAACTGACACAACAACGGTAAATGTATTTGTTTACGTGTTAGTGAAGTTATCTGTTGTTTCTGTGACCGCACTATTCAGCTTATTCTTAGGAGCGAAAAGACTTTCAGTCCCAGGTTTCACGAGGTTATCATAAAGATGCAAATTGAGCACCATCGAGTGAGATGCGAATGAAAAGGCTGTAAAGCAAACTGCTACCTGTCTTAAAAGCGGCCAATTATTCAACCAGATATTGAAACGTATTTTTGTGTAAAGCGGAAGGCCAATGAAATGCAACACCATGATGTCATATTTTGGGGATTCCCCTGACTGACTTCATTTGCATAATGACAGGCCGTCACGCGATCCTCGCGTTTATGGGTCTTTTACAAGGTCTTAGGCCCGTTTCAAACGCCGTGCTTAAGTCGTGCCGAACTCAATTCATTATTTAGGTTCGACTTTGGCGCGGCTGTAGCACGGCGTTTGAAACCATTTAAGAATTAGGTTCGACTCTACCGTGTAGCACGGCAAGCTCTGTCGTGCTACCCTACTTTGGCACGGCATGGTTTCAAACGGCGTGCTATTGCCGTGCCGAACTAAATAAGTAAATAACTAAAATTATCATTTTGGATTTATCCGTTGGACCGCTGGTTCGTAATATCGTCTCTTTTCTAAACGCCCAGTGAATTCTCAGTGAGTGAATTAAGCTTGAACATGGCTCGACGTTTGAAACCAAGTTGGGCCAATGTCGTGCTACAGTCGAGCCAAATTGAATTGAGTTCGGCACGACTTTAGCACGGCGTTTGAAACGGGCCTTAGGTATTTATTTCACTGTCTCACATGGCTGCACAGAAAAAGTGTCACAGCTCTGATTCATTTGCGTCACGACGACGAAACATTCTTGTATACATACTAGTTTATGATCAAGATGAGCTGTGTTGCTATTATAAATAGCGACATTTACAATCATAAATTCAGTCATTTTTTTTTTTGCTACCATGGCTACATGAACAGTTCTGAGGAAAAAAAAGTCATATCTTACGAAGCAAACTAACATTTACAATTTTCATTTCTGCATCTGACTACACTTCAAAACATACTGTTCACTATAAAGAAAATCAAAGACGTCTTCCCTGTTGTACACTCTTGCTTGAGTTTTGTATTTCTAGAATGAGAAAAAAAAACTAATCAAAAGTGTTTTACTGAATATGCCCCAATGAACAACACAAGCATGATATTTCTCTCTTCCTGTCTCTTTATCCTTACTATTTCGCGATCAGTCTTCTTTTTTTTTCTTTCGCAGTGAGAAACATAACACTAGATCGCAGGTTATGTCCTTCTTCGTTTCAAGCCATTCCACCATTCCGTGACAAACAACGCTATTGCTATCGCTATCAAGGCTGCCATAGAAGTGCCTATGGCGGCATATTGTAAAACATGGAGTGGAGTGGAATGGAGTGGACTGGAGTGGATTTGTAAAACATGGAGTGGATTTGTAAAAGGTGGATTTGTAAAAGGTGGATTTGTAAAACATGGATTTGTAACCCGGGGGGGGGGGGGTACTCCCTTATTTGGGCTATACGGGGACGTGCCGCTGGATAGGGTATGGTTTTTTGGCCTCGCTGTCCTAAACAGGGTATACAATTCGACTTGCTTCTGTCCTAAACAGGGTATGGTATTACGAGCCCGAGAGACTTTAACCCAGTCTGCGAGCAGTCTCTAGCCTGCGAGAAGTTGAAAGAGCGTGCGATCGAGCGACAGAAAAGCGACGCATTTTTTTCCTGATTTGCGCAATATCAACTGACTAAACCGACATATGGTAGGTCTAGTTTCTTTGTCTTGGATAACGCGATGAAAGAAAGATGTTACTGTGTCGTCCAGACATGAGGGATCCCGCTGGTATATATATCGTGTAGGGAAATTTTTCTCTGTAAAAGTTCAATTAGTGCTTTTATCAAAATAAAATTAACCTCAAATATAAGTTCCTCTTATTCATTATAAAAAAAAATTGAAGAAATCATACCTCTTTGATTTGCTATTAAAAAGATCGCCCTGCTATAGATGCAATGACGACATTTTGCCCGCTAATTTAGAGCTTAATGCTTGACGGCTTTTTGTTTAGTTCAAATGTAGAGACGCAACAACTTGGTTTTAGACGCGTCGAGCATGATTTCTTTAACTTGAATCACTTATTAAACAGTGTAAATTCCTGTAAAACCAGCGAGTGTGGATTTTGTCGCTTGTCCTAAACAGGGTCTTAAAATGGAGGTTGTTGTCCTACACAGGGTAGGGTTTTCAGCGCATTTTTGTCCTAAACAGGGTCAGGATTTTAAACCCTCGGCGGCACCCCTGTACCCAAACATTGGTCAAGTACCCCCCCCCCCCCCGGGATTTGTAAAAGGTGGATTTGTAAAAGGTGGATTTGTAAAAGGTGGATTTGTAAAAGGTGGATTTGTAAAAGGTCGATTTGTAAAAGGTCGATTTGTAAAAGGTCGATTTGTAAAAGGTGGATTTGTAAAACAATTTGAAATTAAAGCGCGCGACGAGAAAAGTACGGATTTTTTTTTTCGCGCAGATCAAATCGAAAACCGTGCGGGGGACAATAAGCGGCAAGCACGTAACACTTTTGAAAGAAAACCGGATGATATCCCACAGTATAATTAATCAGACGTTTGTGCAAGCGGCTAACAAAATCAACTGTTATTTAATTCCATAAATCTTTGTTTTTTCTAGTTTGTGCAAAAGGTGGATTTGTAAAAAAAATTATTAAACAAAGGTAAAACAATAAACTTTATTTTATTTGCAGATCCTTCTGGCAAACAATATCAATGGTATACATTTCAAATAATTACATGCATTTACTTTTACATACATTCGAAACAATTCATTCTTTATTTTTACTATTAATTCACTTAACATTAACTGTAAGGAAAGCATACAAAGAAATAATTCCTCCATATTTTATCACAACGTATTGTAACACTTCTTGGTCAGAAACGGATGAATTCGAATCAATAAACTGAACTGCTTGAGCCGGTGCTACACGTTTGTTCCACATTTTTTTTGTTGAACGAAATATTGTAAATTTCTCAAACATCAGTTCAACAAGGATGTTACTAAAACGGGGAATGGGGTATGGGGAATGGGGAATGGGGAATTGGGAATGGGCAATGGGCAATGGGCAATGGGGAATGGGGAATGGGGAATGGGGAATGGGAAATTGAAAAGGGAAATTGAAAATGAGAAATTGATAATTTTTTACATTAACTTTTTATAACATGGAAGAAATTTTTTCAGCGGCAATTATCAATACCCACATTTTATTTTTCAAACGTTGTGTGAAAAAATAAGAAGATTCATCTTTTTTCGGCTCGTGAGTGGGCGGAATTCAACAAATGCCACAATCTGATTTGTTCCTGGAGTGGATGGAATTTTTTTCATACGGACCGCTACAGAGGGCGGAATCCATCAGTTGATCTATTTTCGTGAATGAATTAGCGTTTATCGTCATTCTTTCGCCCTTATAATTTTTTTACACTTCCATAGACGATTAATCAATGCAAGCTTATCTCTATTCACCTTTAGACGGCAAGGAAAGCTTAAGGTGAGTAAATTTAATTGAATATTTTAATTTGAAGTCGTGAGAGTTTGTTTGGCTGTTTCTTGCTCGGCGCTGTAATGGCGCGTAATCCTGTGTGTTTCTCTGTACAATTTTAGTAAAAACTGAGTCAATTTCAGTCGAGTTTCCCTCTCTAATCGTTGCTGTATTTGAGAGAATTGCTGTGGAGTACACTTAACAAATTTTCTCGCTATTTGCTACTCAATTTACGGTCGACTGATTGGCAATGATCGACAAAAACTGTTTTTGTAGTACAACTTCAAACTTTGCACGAAATTTCACACCAGGAAAAACAATTTTGGTGACCTTAACTGGGGAACTAAATGCACTAACATAAAGTAGTTTGAAATAAATCCGTCCTTTAATACATCTTTCTTCGTATAGTATCTCATTTACTCGCTCGTTAGATTTTTTGCGAATGGTTTGTAGACGGCTGGTAAGCCGATTCAATGGCAAAGTTACGTAAACAGACCCACTTGTAAGCCAGTTTACGGCAATAAGAAAAAGATCGATAAAAATGTTATTGGCCGGTATAAGGAAAAACTGTGACCGAGGTCTTGAAAATGCATTTTCAAGCCCGAGATTTGTTTTCCTGGTGTGATTTTTCGTGCAAAGTTTGAAGTTGTACTACAAAAACAGTTTTTGTCGATCATTGCCAATCAGTCGACCGTAAATTGAGTAGCAAATAGCGAGAAAATTTGTTAAGTGTACTCCACAGCAATTCT
>JAHPZR010007750.1:85000-88368 GCA_019787425.1 Platygyra sinensis | reverse complement strand
AACCATACGCCATTAGGGTAAGTCAGTTAGATTTAACTCTCATTTTACCCACCAGTCTAGGTCACTTGGTCATGTGTCATGCTAGTAAGAATTTGGGTAATTTCCACAGAAATACTATTAATTATTTGATTTCTATGAGCTACCACCTTGTCATCTTTGTCTAATATAACATGTTTTTTTAAATTAAAAAAAACATCACTTCTTATAACATGAAAATAAGGAAAGCACTTACAATATACATGTAGTGTTTCAAGTTAACTGCTAGTTTTGAAGTTATATTCACAAAGATGTAAAGGTTACATGGTATGTACATTGTAGAGTTTTATCTGTTTCTCAACATGGGATCTCAGTCAATTCTTAGTTTTTCAAATGCAAGACTTTATTTTTTGTTGTACAAGTCAATGTTATCATACATGTATTTTACAGCTTTATGACTGGATTCAAGAACATGAGGAGAAAGTGCTGAACATTTTTTATCAGTTTGACCCAGAGGAAGAGGATGGAGGCAGAAAAGGAAAAATTACCAAGGACAACTTTGTGATGTGTTTACAAACAATAAGTAAGTCTACAGGAGAAAATCCACTAAAAATGTCCTTACTGCTACTGTAAGTTAATACTTCTATTGACTTTTTTGACACAATATTGAATTCTCCTAAAACTCAATTCAATGAAAGAATAAATTTGAATGTTGCAGGTTAACATATATGCCAACTCTCCTGGATTATCTGGGAGTCTCCTGGATACAGACCAAATCTCCTGCTTTCCTGTACAAGTCACCAAATCGGCCAGACAAAACAAATAAAAGTCCATATAATACATTTTTCTCACATATTTTGGCCAATTTTTTGCATTTTGGAGGAAATTGTTTTTGACATTTGAAGAATTTTTAGGACTTAATCTGAAGATCTATACTCCTTGAACAACTTTTAGGGTCAAAAAAGGTAACATTGGCAATCTCCTGGACTTTGAATTTTTTAGGTTGGCATCTAAATCCTACTGCCCGAATATGAGCATTGCTTGTACAACATAGTTTTAAATCAAAACAAACTTAAAAATAATTAACAATGAATTCCATCAACTTAGCCAATAGATCTTTTAGACCTCTCACTTCAGTTTTTACACATATGCACCATCAATTTGATGTCATTATATATTTTTTATTGTTAATAAGAAGGGTCCAATTTTTAAGAATTATTTCACCTCACCATGATCACTATTTTCCAAAATCACAAAGTTGAGCCACCACAAAACAATCGTATAGTAACAAGTGGACTCCAAATAGCTTATCAGTTAATGTCAAATGTTAATGCCGTCACATTTTGTCCACAGATTGCCCTTTAGAAGTAGAAGATTTAAATAAATTAGCACAGATGCATGACCCTAGCAAAGAAGATGCTGTAGATTATTCGTTGTTTATCACTTGTAAAAAGTTCATCAGTAAGGTAAAATGCCTTTTGGAGAAGTTTATAATAAAGTACAGAGTTAATTCATTCATCATTCATATCGTTCATTCATTTCTCGCAACACAAGACTCTCGTCTTGAGAGACGAGTCTCTCTCCTCAAGAGGCAAGACTCTTGAGAGAGGAGTCTCTCATCTCGAGGGACAAGACTCTTGTCTTGCAAGAACATGATTGTTCAGCGTGCATGTATATATTGTGATTAATTACAAGCAGCTAGCTTGCGATAAAAGGATGAATTTTTCGCGACGTGGAGAAGTTTGCGCTACAAGAGTGTCTGGTTTTTCTGGCTCAAGATTGTTTTACAGGTCACTTTGACCAAGAGAAACGAACTTAGACCTACAAGCGAAAAGCCTAAATGGAAAAGATGAAAAATGAACATCAAAGACGTTTGCGAAAACTCCCATTCAGCAGTCACTTTATTTTTTTATTGACTTTGCCTAAACATGAAGAGAGCTTTTGAATGGAAGCTTGCTTTGCAAGACCCAATACTTATTTCTTTGGATTTTTACATGAATTTTACAAGGATGATTAAAAGTGTTGTCAATCCACGTTTCAGTGCATCAAGCAGCATTTTCAAGACTGAGGTCATTAATATGAACGTCAAAGTTGTCACTCATGAGTTGTGTGTGAAATGGATTGCATTCCAGTATGCTTGATGCATCAAAACTTTGATTGACAGTACAGTACTTTCCTCCTTGTCAAGGGCTTTAACAAGCAACTTCTTATCCAATTTGTTAATACATAAGAAAAAAGTCCCTTGTCTGTCATGAAAGACCTGTTACAGACTGGCTACATTTCCTATGCATGTGTTAACTGTGACTTTCAATTAGTAAATACTCCGAGCCCTATATTGGCCTTCTTACATGTACATGTTCATGTAACTTCTCAGTAAATGGAGAGAACCAAATTGTTTAAAGGTCATAGTTCTAGAATGTTTTACATAAATTTTACATTCCTATAATAGCATTGTGGTACTTGTAGCTTTAATGAATATGATCGTGAGCTACGATTTTTGTACAATACATCTCAAACAGTATATAGACGTCTCTTAATATAAGTTTAACATAATGATTATTTCTTTGGTTTTTTCTATCTGTTGCAGCAATTTATGGTTGTTCTTGGAAAGGTAAATAACTTTGATCAATCCTCATTGCTTTTATTTGTCAAAAGACCACTGATCTTACAGTGCTTTCAATAGGAATTGAAATGTGTGGATAGATGTACCTAGTACTGGTGCACGGACACGCATAAAAACACTGGATTAATTAATTGTTCCTTGTTGAATTTTCTAGAAAAAGAAGAAGAAAGGTGGCAAAGAAAGGAAAGAAGAAAAAGGTACCGAGACTTGTATTTGCATCAGACCTTGTGGAGATGCATGTAGATTTAATAAGAAATATTCAATTCAATTTAATTCAATTTATTTAATATACACAAATATTATGTACATAAAGTTATAAGTTAAACGCGAAACAAGACTGCTCGTCAGCAGTCTCCCTCGGGGTGGTGTGCGAGATGGCCACGTTGGACGCCGCGGGGATTGCGCAGGGGCATCTTCATTATTTTTGCAGCTCTGCTTCGGATGTCAAGTCATTCCGATTGTTTTTCACTGCTGGACAGATCTCGCTAATCTTTTCTCTTGGCCCACCCGTTCCCCTTTTCTTCATGGTAAGCATGTGATAAGCATGCTTTGTTTCCACTATTTTTTCAGTGTGACGATGCCTGGTGGTTGCCGCTCACAGTTGTCATGGATACCCAGTTTGCTCTTGGGATCCACCCACTATCCTATCAGGCATCATTGCCCAAGCTCATCAACTGTTGATGAGTTTACATGTAAGTTACAAGTTAAAACACAGCTATTCTCTGAAGTAGTACAACCAAACGCACCCTTTAGAAATAAGCAGTTCCAC
>JAHPZR010007750.1:65000-82500 GCA_019787425.1 Platygyra sinensis | reverse complement strand
TCCAAAAAATCCACTCTGGGAATTTAGCAATGTTCTTCAGTTCGTTTGTGGATTAATCTGTTTAGTGAAGAAAAACTAAATCCGATTTTTTGGATTTAAGAATCCAATCTTGGATTTTCCTAAAGAAAAGCATTCTTGAACATTCATCTGTTGCCTTAACTGACATGTACATGTAGCACATGTATGTCAAATTAAATTGAGATGTAAAACAAGAGTTTCGGGAACTTCTCGTCAAAGAACCCGAACAGTTCATGACCTAAATAGCCAATCATAATTAAGCGAGCACCTTGAAGTTGCTTCATGAGCTTCACTGACTGTTGCCTACCACTGCTCAAAGATGGAATTCAAACCTATTAGATAATTTCTGAACATTTCAACCTGTTACTCCGTGGACACTAACCTGGGAAATTAAGATACCAAGAAGAGTCATCCTGTATGGGATGTGAAGGTGGGTGATCACGATCAAATCTGGTGTTATCTGTGAAGTGCTACAAAATAAATCAATCAACAAGAGAGAGTTAATGAATGGATAGCAGCTCCACAGCAGCATACAAATTTAAGGGTGTTACTCTTCTTTCCCTGTACCCACCATTGTGACTGAAACAGAGGAAAATCAGTGTCTAGTGTAAACATTGCTTTCCCCCAAAGAAAACATTTTTCACACATTTGCATCCTCTCTCTCCGTCAACATGGAAAACACTACAATGTACCATATGATAAGTGGAACCTGAAGTTTTGGATGCCTGTATTGCAACTGTGTTCAATTCCTGAATATGCAAGTTAGTGGACAGGTGCAATAAACATCCAGTTACATTGAAAAAGAAGACTACAGTAACTGAAGTGCAGACGCAACAAAATTCAACCACATACCACATATCTCTCTACAAAGTCAGCTGGAGGGCCTCCGTGTCTTGTGCGAGGACCATCAGGTGCTGTACAAATTGGAATTGGTATTTTTGTTTTGCCCTGAAAATAAAACCAATAAGTTATTTATTTGAAAAGCTTCTGATGGAATAGCTTGTACAAGATTGGTGTTGGTTATAAAACAATTTTTTCACTCTTTTTTACCAAGGTACCCCAAGTGGCCATGCATGTTATTATTTTTGTTAAATAATATTGTAAAATCCATCTAACTTTATGTACATAATATTTGTGTATGTTAAATATAAAATTGAATTAAATTGAATTGAATATTTCTTATCAAATCTACATGCATCTCCACAAGGTCTGATGCAAATACAAGTCTCGTTACCTTTTTCTTCTTTCCTTTCTTTCCACCTTTCTTCTTCTTTTTCTAGAAAATTCAACAAGGAACAATTAATTAATCCATGTTTTATGCGTGTCTGTGCACCAGTACTAGGTACATCTATCCACACATTTCAATTCCTATTGAACGCACTGTAAGATCAGTGGTCTTTTGACAAATAAAAGCAATGAGGATTGATCAAAATTATTTACCTTTCCAAGAACAACCATAAATTGCTGCAACAGATAGAAAAAACCAAAGAAATAATCATTATGTTAAACTTATATTAAGAGACATCTATATACTGTTTGAGATGTATTGTACAAAAATCGTAGCTCACGATCATATTCATTAAAGCTACAAGTACCACAATGCTATTATAGGAATGTAAAATTTATGTAAAACATTCTAGAACTATGACCTTTAAACAATTTGGTTCTCTCCATTTACTGAGAAGTTACATGAACATGTACATGTAAGAAGGCCAATATAGGGCTCGGAGTATTTACTAATTGAAAGTCACAGTTAACACATGCATAGGAAATGTAGCCAGTCTGTAACAGGTCTTTTCATGACAGACAAGGGACTTTTTTCTTATGTATTAACAAATTGGATAAGAAGTTGCTTGTTAAAGCCCTTGACAAGGAGGAAAGTACTGTACTGTCAATCAAAGTTTTGATGCATCAAGCATACTGGAATGCAATCCATTTCACACACAACTCATGAGTGACAACTTTGACGTTCATATTAATGACCTCAGTCTTGAAAATGCTGCTTGATGCACTGAAACGTGGATTGACAACACTTTTAATCATCCTTGTAAAATTCATGTAAAAATCCAAAGAAATAAGTATTGGGTCTTGCAAAGCAAGCTTCCATTCAAAAGCTCTGTTCATGTTTAGGCAAAGTCAATAAAAAAAATAAAGTGACTGCTGAATGGGAGTTTTCGCAAACGTCTTTGATGTTCATTTTTCATCTTTTCCATTTAGGCTTTTCGCTTGTAGGTCTAAGTTCGTTTCTCTTGGTCAAAGTGACCTGTAAAACAATCTTGAGCCAGAAAAACCAGACACTCTTGTAGCGCAAACTTCTCCACGTCGCGAAAAATTCATCCTTTTATCGCAAGCTAGCTGCTTGTAATTAATCACAATATATACATGCACGCTGAACAATCATGTTCTTGCAAGACAAGAGTCTTGTCCCTCGAGATGAGAGACTCATCTCTCAAGAGTCTTGCCTCTTGAGGAGAGAGACTCGTCTCTCAAGACGAGAGTCTTGTGTTGCGAGAAATGAATGAACGATATGAATGATGAATGAATTAACTCTGTACTTTATTATAAACTTCTCCAAAAGGCATTTTACCTTACTGATGAACTTTTTACAAGTGATAAACAACGAATAATCTACAGCATCTTCTTTGCTAGGGTCATGCATCTGTGCTAATTTATTTAAATCTTCTACTTCTAAAGGGCAATCTGTGGACAAAATGTGACGGCATTAACATTTGACATTAACTGATAAGCTATTTGGAGTCCACTTGTTACTATACGATTGTTTTGTGGTGGCTCAACTTTGTGATTTTGGAAAATAGTGATCATGGTGAGGTGAAATAATTCTTAAAAATTGGACCCTTCTTATTAACAATAAAAAATATATAATGACATCAAATTGATGGTGCATATGTGTAAAACTGAAGTGAGAGGTCTAAAAGATCTATTGGCTAAGTTGATGGAATTCATTGTTAATTATTTTTAAGTTTGTTTTGATTTAAAACTATGTTGTACAAGCAATGCTCATATTCGGGCAGTAGGATTTAGATGCCAACCTAAAAAATTCAAAGTCCAGGAGATTGCCAATGTTACCTTTTTTGACCCTAAAAAGTTGTTCAAGGAGTATAGATCTTCAGATTAAGTCCTAAAAATTCTTCAAATGTCAAAAACAATTTCCTCCAAAATGCAAAAAATTGGCCAAAATATGTGAGAAAAATGTATTATATGGACTTTTATTTGTTTTGTCTGGCCGATTTGGTGACTTGTACAGGAAAGCAGGAGATTTGGTCTGTATCCAGGAGACTCCCAGATAATCCAGGAGAGTTGGCATATATGTTAACCTGCAACATTCAAATTTATTCTTTCATTGAATTGAGTTTTAGGAGAATTCAATATTGTGTCAAAAAAGTCAATAGAAGTATTAACTTACAGTAGCAGTAAGGACATTTTTAGTGGATTTTCTCCTGTAGACTTACTTATTGTTTGTAAACACATCACAAAGTTGTCCTTGGTAATTTTTCCTTTTCTGCCTCCATCCTCTTCCTCTGGGTCAAACTGATAAAAAATGTTCAGCACTTTCTCCTCATGTTCTTGAATCCAGTCATAAAGCTGTAAAATACATGTATGATAACATTGACTTGTACAACAAAAAATAAAGTCTTGCATTTGAAAAACTAAGAATTGACTGAGATCCCATGTTGAGAAACAGATAAAACTCTACAATGTACATACCATGTAACCTTTACATCTTTGTGAATATAACTTCAAAACTAGCAGTTAACTTGAAACACTACATGTATATTGTAAGTGCTTTCCTTATTTTCATGTTATAAGAAGTGATGTTTTTTTTTAATTTAAAAAAAACATGTTATATTAGACAAAGATGACAAGGTGGTAGCTCATAGAAATCAAATAATTAATAGTATTTCTGTGGAAATTACCCAAATTCTTACTAGCATGACACATGACCAAGTGACCTAGACTGGTGGGTAAAATGAGAGTTAAATCTAACTGACTTACCCTAATGGCGTATGGTTCCCCAGTTCTACTTCCACCTTTAGCCAGTTTAGCCGATTGCTTTTCAGCTTTGCGGCATTCTTTCAGAGCATCTTTATGTTCATTATCTTTTGCCAACAATCTGGGTGTCTTCCCCTCTTTGTTCTTTAACATCGAGGGACAACCTACGCAAAAATAAATAAATTTAAAAATTAATAATTAATTATTACTTTTGGTCACATATTAAGAGAAGGTCCCATTTAGTTTCAGACACAAAAGGAATATACAATGTATGATGTGAGCACGCTGTTAAATACATTTTGTTTCTTTGTACTGTCTATATACAAAAATACAAGACACTCACCTCTTTGTGAAAGGAATTTGCATATAGGTCCAAATCCCTGCTGGGCAGCATAATGCAAAGGCGTGTTTCCATCTGTAGCAACTTTACCGAGATCAGCACCATAAGCTGCCAGCACTCTAATCACATCAAAGTGGCCATTGAAAGCAGCCCTGTAATCAAAAGTCAGACACACTGTACATGAAAAGAAGAATAAGCCGATTCCCATTCTGGTAATCAAAGGAGCCATGGCAGCACTGTAACCTTGAAGAAACTGCAAAAAATATCTTGACTGTCGGTGACAGCTATCATCAAATCTATGAAATAATACAGGCAAATGTTGGCCTCCTACACAGATACATGTATCCTTTATCTCACCAAGCACTCTTCCCTTGCTGGGGAGAAGTACATGACAAGAGAAAAGAGTGACTCTTGTAATTGGACTGTAGTACATGTACTTGTTGATGGAAGAAAACTAACTGTAAGTTATGTCAAAAACTAAATATCTTTGTGTTCTGATCTTTTTTCATGCCTGACCTGTGTGCTGAGTGGTAATTTTCACTGTCTAGGGCATCACAGTCAGCTCCAGCCTCCAAGATTTCTCTGACGCAAGCCACACTTCCAGCAGCTGATGCGGCATGAAGAGCTGTCTGGCCAGTATTCTACCACAGCAAAATACACAGTCATCCAGTTAGGGAAGAAGACTACTTCACTAAATTCTGGACAAAAACTTCTTTCTTTTCAAGAAAGGCTACTTAGTAGTTGTCACTGCACCTCTTGATAAGATATGTGAGTAATAAGTACTCACATTACCTTAAAAATTATTTTATTATAATAACAATTGTACTGTACCGCGTGAACTCCATTGGGGTCTGCACCAGCAATAAGAAGCCCTTCCACAATGTTGTCAAGTCCAGCCTCAGCAGCTACCAGCAGTAAAGGTTGACCATCCTTGCTCTGGTAAAGAAAAAAAATCAAAATGGTTTTATTTTGACAGGCATTTTAAACAAGGGAGACAAGGCAGGTTCATTGTAACAGCAACAGAAAATGAAAAAAACACAAATATATGTATGCAATGCACAGTCATGTAAACTGAATTTGGCAGATACATAATCCAACTATTTTTGCTACTGGAAGGTACTCTCATTGATAACAATGAAAGTACATGTACTGTAACAGTTGGTAAAATGTAACATACCACATAATTAACTCCTGCTCCATGTTTTAGTGCAATTTGGAGACATTCTAGATGACGCTTGGTTGGCTGGATACAGTAAAACAGGATTCCCTTTCCTTCATTGTCTCTTACTAGAAGCAAAAAGAAATGGACACACATTGTTTATTAACAATTAACTGGCAGAGTATATCTTCAAAGATAAAAATATGTCCTATAACACTTGAGAAAATTTGTTTTCGTCATAAAAGTGTAGAGTAAGTAATGATTTTTCGGCAAAGCCATGTACTAAAAATCTATTGTCTTCTTTCCTTACTTGACAAGTCTGTATCTGCCTCTGCAAGGAGAGTTAAGGCCTGGATATGACCAAACTCTGCTGCTCTCATGGCAGGACTACGCCCTTTCAAGTCCACCATGTTTGGACTTGCACCAAGATCAAGAAGAAAGGATATTATCTTCTCATTATTCTTGCATGCTGCCAGATGAAGTCCTGTCTCCCCATTTTCAGGTTCTGTATTCCAAAGAAGCATCAACAAAAAATAACAATTTTCACTCCACCACAAACTTAAATAATATAAGCCCGAAGACTAAGTGCTATTTAAACTACAGCTTTTAGCAAATCACCAAAACAGGGTGACTCCAAAGTAAATGTACTAACTGCAAACTAACAGGTGCAATAATTATTATACGACTGAACTAACATATTGGATGACTGTATGCCAATTACAAATTCAATATATGTAACCAGGAGACCATCACCCGGAGCTTCCATCTCTCATATATCCTTTGTACCTATGAGAGATGAAGGCTACAAGTGATGGGCTCCTGATGTAACTTATATTTAGACATGTACATGTAAGTGATTGTATGTATGCTGTACAATGCAATTGAGCCCAAGTCCCTAACAAATTTAGATAAATTTATCTATATAGAGAGTTCTTTTATTTTATTTTTAAGGTAGACTGGCCCACATGTGGTGCATGTTTTTTGCCTAATAAGTATGTGTTTTTTTGGCAAATATGTGGCTAAATTGGAATTTTCCAGTGGGACACATTGGAGAAACAGAAAAGCCTTCCATGAGAGAGGTATCAAAAAAGTATTTTCCAGAAAATTATGTCCATTCAGTCTGTCACAAACTGTGAGACATAATGCACTTTAATACTGGCAAGGTGGGTTTGCCAAACCTATAACATGCTTACCACCCCCAGCTGTGTTTACCATTACAATGTATATCATATACAACTGAGAGATTGGGCGGAATTGCATAAAATAGGTGTCAACATATATTTAATTAAGTTCTTAGAAACAAGCATGATTAAATTGAAATTTGAGCTTAATAAATGTCCTGATCGTATAATTGATTGCGCATTGTGCTTACATTGTCTGCAAACATTGTTTGCATGACACTAAATTCATCTCCGTTGTATTCAGCCCTCAGAAGAATGTACCTCTTATTAACCTGAATTTCGTTCAGTCCTCGATGACAGTTTATTACTCAACGATTTACAATGTAGCATAATTCAAGATAAAAAACATACCAAACAATAGAAATTCGCTACCTATATAAACGACAAAATTTATACATTCAATGATTTGACCTCTGATCTGCGTGCGATGATCGTGCAGAACCGTTTTGTTATTATTCTTTGTCCACAATCAAAGTGTTATGTTTTTTAAAAAAAAAAACTGTGTTGTTTTACAATGAATGTAAAGAGCGCGAATAGGGGTGTGAAGGTAGATAAGAACTTCCTGGGAATAATCAGAATCACGAAGAATGCAAAGTACTCACTATGATTACGTTTCGCTCTTGGCTTTGCTAACACTGACGGCTACGCTTACAACTCTAGCAAGTCTGTTTTAACACGCTGACACTTTGTTATTCTCGGCAAAATCAGCGTTTATTGAATTTCGCGCCATGTGTTTACAATCAACAAATAAAATTTATCGCCGCGCGCAAAGCTGGAGACCGGCAACTGTCAGCTAACACTTCGTACTAGTAGCCATAGCATGTAGAAACCAGTGTTTTCATAGCAATTTCTTTTTGCAAACCTTACCTGAGTAATTGATTAAGTAAGGGACTCCATGAGTCGTCAACTTCTCTATTTGTTCCACGTCCTCGTTTCGAACAGATTGAAGCAGCTTTAGAACTTGAAGTCGCTCTAAACGATCTTCCGCGATCGGCATTATTCTACTGCCGGGCTGCGGGGATTTTTCCCAACGCCCAGACAACTGCTTTCCCTGAAAACTTAGCGATTAAACCCCAGTAGATCCTGTCTCATGAACGTACACTTTACACGGCGTGGAAAAACCATCAGAACGACCAAACAGTTGGAGTTAATATGTCACCTTCCTTGCTGAAGGACTCAACATAACTTGTCTCGCGTGTCGTTGTTAGGGAATCTCGAGGCACGAGAGAAAACATCGCATTCTGGATTCTGATTGGCTCATTGGGACCATTTTCCCCTGGAACTTGAGTGCAGATTCGTAATAGGTGCCTTTTACCCAGAGATCTTTTCAATCTATCAACACTGCAAAATGGCGGCTGAACCTCCGTTGATCTGTTTGGAAACTTCAATGGTAAGTTGAACTACAGGGGATAACTGTTGCTTTACAACAAACATTTTTGGGGACCATTTGGTTTAGGTAATCGTCGTTAGGCATATCTCCTTCTCATTGCTTGAACTTTACCCTTAAATCTTTGTGTGATGTGCCATTGATCGATCCGACGTTGGCGAATCGACTTCATGCGTTGGCGAAACGACCGGTTCTTTGGTGAAGTGACACATTGGCGAAACGACCGGTATTCGTACATGATTATTAATGTAACCTAGTTAATACCACATGTAGTTAGGAGCTTGTTGTTTTTTAATATTAAATATGTATGTTGCCTTGTTATCCAGGGTGAAATTGAATGTGAACTGTACTGGAAACATGCTCCAAAGACATGTAGAAATTTTACAGAATTGGTGAGTTCTTAATGCTTCCTAAATTCAGAAAAGTTGTGCAAACACATGTTTGTCTCCTCATGTTCCAACACATTTCTTTTCTTGTTTGTCCAAACTGTCGCTTCTTTTAAAATGTTTTCTATTTCTTAGTTAAAGCTGTTGAAGTTGGAGCATCTACACATACACTGAATGCAAATATGACGGACTACTTGGTCGGCGCCCGGGACGAGTCGAATGGAAGCGAGGCTAGTCAGGCTTTGATGTTTTGCTTTGAGAATGCTTTTCCGGGAAAGTCTTGCTTCGTTGTCGATTTGGTCCCTTTGTTTCGCCCTTCCTATGCGTTTTTGTGGTCCTGAATGCCACCGCAACAGAGTGGAATCTTCCACAGCAGAGTGTTCCTTTTTTCAGTTTTCTCTTTTCGCCTCTAAGGGAAACCAAAGAGACATACGCAAGGAGATCACGATCCCCAAAGGAACTGTTTAAGTTCAGGTTGTAATTGATCTTAGAAAATGTGTAAGCGATCGCATTTAGCTCCAAGTTGTTGTCATTTGGCTCAATGCTTTGAACACTGGTTTCAGCGACGGGGCAGTTGAAGTTCATTCGCTTGGTTATTGCACTGTGGTATTTACTTCGTGTGATTCTGTGCGAGTCCACGGGAACGTAAATAACTTCTTCCTTTGAGACAGAGGATATCATTGAAGAAGAGCTTTTCTTTAACTTGGGGAGGGTATTGGCCATGAAAATTGTGTTGGAACACCACCAGACACCACATAAGCTCGTCATTCAAACAATTTTTCCAAGATCTATCCTGAAACAAAGCAAACATACTTTAGTTCCTGCAGCGATCGTGAACTCCTTGTCTCCATCTCAACGAATTGCATTGATCCAATATTTCCCCTTAGAGGTGAACGGTGCAAGATTGCTATCCGTTCTCGCCGCATTCAGAAACACAGCAACTCGTAGGCACAGCGAAATAAAACAGAACAGATCGACCACAAAGCAAGAGTTTTCTGGGGAAGCATTTTCAAAACAAAACATCAAAGACTGACTAATCTCGCTTTCATGTAGCTCGTCCCAGGCGAAGACCGAGTGGTCCGCCATATTTGCATTTGGTGTATATGTTGCAGTTAATTTTTGGTTTCAGTTAATTTTATACTTTTACTAGTTAATTTTCTTCTAACTAGGCAATTTTTTCACTTTTTTTGGGGTGGGGGGTGTTTCTCAAAAAGAGTAACACACTCACCACCAGCTCTAGCCCTATCCCTATCCCTAACCCTATTGACCCCCTATCCCTTACCTAGCCCCCCAATTTTGTTTATTATTTTGCACTCACCTGGATTTGAACTCCAAACCTCTGACTTTGACGTCCATCTTCATCTCCACTATGTCACACAAGCAATCTTTGCAAATTTGCTCATATTTGTTGGTCTAATAAGTTATTGGTCCCAGACTCACCCTTCCCCTTTGACACAAATTAACTTGGTTTGAAAATTTCAACCCATATACTAGATATTATAGTATCACTGTCACATTTATAGTACCACTGTCACAACTGATGTTTCAACCATTTTGAATCATTGCATGCACAATAATAGCCTGCAGAACAGGCGTAATTTTTTGCGTATTTCAGGGGAACAGAGGCGAAAGCGAGGCAAACGTGAGGCAAGCGCGAGTTGCGTACGAGGGGAGGATCGCTAAAAAATCCCGCCTGTCCCCATACCATTGTTCAAGCCGTTCCGGCGTTCAAATATGAACGCGGCTACCTAATTGGTTACTTTGAAACATGTGATCCTCGAATGTTTTTCCAATATGTAACACAATCACGTTCAGTGATTTGAATACAACAGATCGATTCGCGCTAAAATTGTTCGGTGAATTTAACTAGAAATACGGTCCAATAGGACTCATCTTCTCCCTATAGCTCTTCGTGTGTTTCCGAAGTTGCCTCCTTGGCCTTCCTCACTTACATGAAATTGCCAGCGACCCGTCCCTAATTCCCCATCAGATTTCTTGTTTTACTAGCGCCTTTCGCTCTTATTTCCCATGTTTTCTCCGTTTTGTCCTCCGAACAGTTCGAAGGCAATAACTTAGTCATTAAATTTGCTCATTCAAGGGCTTTTGTCGCAGACAAAATAATACAGTGCAGCGAATGAAAGATGAAAGTTGTAAATCCCCGGGTGTAAATCAAAAAGATAACAAAGAAACAGGCCAGTTATTTTGAGATAAATCGTATTTAAATAAACCAGGTTAAATAAGTGCCCACTAAGTTCTTTTCTCAGGGGTTCTGCAGTAGCTGAATAAGACTCAAAAACTGTAGATTTTAGCAAAGCGAATAAATTAAACAAACAAACCGCGGAGGTCGCCGTAAATTAATTATTCAGAAATTAAGCTTACAAAATACTGTTCAATTTAAAACCTTAAATTCCAAATCAAGGTAACCAAAGGAAAGAAACGGCACAGGAAGTTCAGTACCAATAACTTTTAATTCAACATAAGGAGAAAAAATCTGTCTAAAAGCTAAAAATGTTCAAACTTTCGCAGACGTACTTCGCGTGACAGCATGAAATTCATTCTTCACGCTAAAGCGAAAGCTTGAGTTTACCGACAACTTTGCCAGTCATTTTATCGGCCGTGGCCTTACCAGTCGTTCCGAAAGTTGAATCAACGTTGTAGTAATACTGTACATTACCATTTTGGTTTTCTTAAGTCCAGGAACCTGCTTTAAATCCGCGATCCGTTTTCAATGCAAAGCACACAGATCGTAATGTTATTCGAGGCTGTTGAAGGGAAAATTCTTCCACCAGAAAGGTTTGAGAGGACTCTGCACTGCCAAATATTCCATTCTGAGGGCACTTAAACATTGATTTATGTGTTTCCTTTCTATAATAAGTCCCAAAGAAGTAATTTCTCCGTTTTAGGGATGAGAACAAGATCTTGGATGTTTTACATGTAAGATTTGGCAAACAACGCGCCGTGATCACCATTGTTTTTCTAACACTGTGATTGGCTGGTCATTTAGGGTGTGTCTGGGGGCGGAAGAGCTTGAACAATGGTATGGGGACAGGCGGGATTTTTTAGCGCTCCTCCCCTCGCACGCAACTCGCGCTTCGCGCTCGCCTCGCTTTCGCCTCTGCTCGCCAGAAATACGCAAAAAATTACGCCTGTTATGCAGGCTAGCACAATGAAATACTTTTTATTGTTTTTTCTTGTCTCGAAAATACGAAATTTACTACTAATTCACAAATGTAGCCTTAAAGTTCCCTACACAAATAGAACTGGTCGCACTTCATTACTTGCAATTCTTTTAGTGGTTTGTTCGTACATGGGGCAAGAACCGTATCTTTGGCCAGTATTGTGAAAGGTTCTCATAAGGTAATGACATGAGGCTGCTACAGCTAGACCATCACAAAACTGTTCACAACAGTGGCTGTACAACCCTGAGCCATTTCGCAACGACTTGCCTGTGGTGCCACTGAAAAGAGGCAGTACATCTTCATCATCAGTCAGGTGTTTCACTTACATCAGAATCTGTGTCATATTCCTTGCCCTTGTGTCGGAGTCATCGGAATTGTCAGAAGAACCATCCATACTGTTGATCATGCGAGCTTGAAATGTCAGAAGCTGTAGTTTCTACTTTCATCTGGAGAAGGTTTGAGCGGGGAAAACCTACTTTTCTCTGCTGGTGTAGAGGAGGACGGTAGCATATTGAGAGGGAAGTGTCTATGGCCTATAAACTATTGTGGTGTCTGCGCTGATGGCACGCTGCGCTGACGGATGGCCCTCCCTTGGCAGAGGCACGCATTCTCTCATTTGGTTCCTTTCTGTGTGGTAGTGAGCTTCCTCAGGTCAGCGGCAGTAGTTATCCATGTGAATTATGGTGACGTCCCTAGACAGATAGTCTAGGATTTGTAGTCTTTGGTAGTTGCTTTGATCGAAGCGTGGGCATTTTGTTTACATACTGACCTTGACATATCAAGTTCTGAATAAATTTAAGGTTCGGAAATGCGTGCTACTATCTACAATCGGAAAATTTCACCGGAAAATGAGAAATAAATTAGTTTATATTCAACGAATCATAAGGAGTACTTTCGGTTCACGGATCATGGAAAAAATTTCGTTGTCTTTCAACGTTTTCAACGGCAATTAAACATAGGGCATTTCACGGTTCATGAAAAAACGCCCCCTTTGGTGTTTTCTCGACCGGCTCTTGATAATCTTTGGCTAAATTTGAGATTGGCTATAACCATTACCTGCCATAAATTTGTTATGAGGCACAAAGATGATATTATAATAACAGTCAAGTTTCACCGAATCATTAAGGTATGTTTAACATTACGAAATGGCAAGTTTCTTTTCTAAGGAGCATTACAGCAGTTATCATAGTCACATGTGCCCTCGCCTCGATTTTTTCTCATTTCAACAAACTAGGTTTTGGTGGAGGTCAATCAATGTATCCATGACAATAATGACGAGCGGAGTTTCCAGAACCATTATTTCAGTAGTCAGTTTTTTGGAGTTCCGAGTTGCTCTTTCATCATTACTTCCACTCATCGATAAACAGAAACTGAGAAGTAAGACTAATGTCTTATAAAATCGTTTGAAGTGCCTTTTCATTCGTTTCGCTCACGGGCAATGTTTTGCTGCGGCAAATTTAGAAAACAGTGTACAACCACAACCCGCATGGAGAATGAACTAAAATATAAATAATAACCTTTATTACAGACTGAACTACAAAAATCTGACTGCTAATCTCTTGTGGCTTTCATTACCTTTTTATTACAATCAATCCCACTTGCTGAATGGTTCTGCTGATGGGTTTGCTTTACATATTATTTGCCTGTCTTGTATTCCAACCACGCTTGAACCTCGTCAAGATAGATCGTAGATCTCTGGATTTTGCTTTAGCCAGGCGAATGACAAGAATTTTCTGCGGCGACAAATAATCTGCATCCATAAAAAGCTGATAAGAAGTCAATCTCCACATTGAAGCGACTCATTTCAGAGGCCAACTTTTTCAAGCTACCTTCAGGGGTTTCAAAATGTTTTGAAGTAGGCGGCCAACTCAGGAAAAGTAGGCGTCTGTGATAATCGAAGGGCCTCCGGCCCCTCGATTCTAGGGGGGTCTGGGGGCATGCTCCCCTAGAAAATTTTGAAATCTGGAAGCTCGGAAATGCCATTTTCAATGTTCTAATATCTATTTCAGAGGTAAATTGTGATTTGAGTTTTTTTTGAACAACACTAACATCCTTTTGGCGTATGTATTATTGCTACAAAACTGAGTGTGAAGTTACTATGCTGTCTTAAAGATTTGCAGATAATTTGTCACGAGTTAGACTGTTACGACCAGAGTAGCCGGCGACATACAATCAAGTAGCAGGCGGAACTCCGGCGGTCGCGGCTTGTTTTGAAACCACTGTAACCTTGTATCTTCGTTTCCTTGACTTTCTCTTTGGCAGATCGCTTACCAGCTCTAGTTTTGTTGTCGAACACCGCCTTCACAAACATTTCAATTCACTTGCAAAAAGTGTTTTCTGCTATGCAATTCAAGACAAAATATGTTTTTCTCTACATACAGTAGTAGCCCTTAATCTCAGCGAAATTGCAAATTACTTTGTCATAATAACTGAGCGATTATTCCTGATGCAACAACGATCAAACATGGCTCTGAAACTGACAACGAAATGAACACGACTATTGTCCATGGATATGTTTGATTGACGTCTCACCTAAACTTAGTTTTTGAAATCAGAAAAGAATCGTTGAAGGGTGCATGTGACTGATAACCGCTGTAAGGGCTTGTGTCATAATATGATGCTTCATTCAATAGTGAGAGTTCATGTATCACTTTGAATAATGACATGATAATATTTTATACTTGTACTTAATATATTATTTTTCTTGTGCTGTAAGGGGAAACATTGTAGTTATTGCTCATTGGTCAATTCATGAAGGAAAACTTGGCCAGTCCCAAACTGTAAAAGTTTTCCTGCATGCATGCCACTAATTAAGATCATATCTGTTTTTTCACTTCCCAGATTCCAAAATATTGTTTGAGATAATTTAATATGTACTGGTATTTGTGTAAATTATTAGTTTATTTATCAGGTGAGTTTAATTGTCACTTTTGTAGGATTTTATGATTCAGACTGGAGATCCCACAGGAACTGGCCGAGGAGGAGCATCTATATATGGGTTAGTTTGGTGTCTTAATGCCTGATGCACCTTACAAGTTCATCATGAGGAGAACAAATTGGCATCCATGTAGCCACATCTAGTATTGATAACAATGATTATCGGATTATAAATCATATTTTTTTATCTTATATATTATACAGTACAGTGAAAGATTTGTAGAGTTCTGTAGCCATCAGCCTCAAGCGCACGCATCATAGATTTCCTTTGTAAGCGAAAGATCGTGATGGGGAGTTGGTTCACGTCCACTGTAGGTGCTTTTGTGGCTGCTCACATCATGAAATAACATTGTATGAAATGTCAAACAATAAAAATCGCTTATGTAATGGTAGATCATGAGGCCACTCCTTTGGGGGGGGGGGGGGTACTCGATATATCCTGGGATGGGGAGGTGGCAGGCCCGGCATCTCATACCCTGACCCTGTTGAAGACAGATATCACTGATTTTCTTACCCTTTTAAGACAGAATTCTGATTTTTGATACCCTGTTTAAGACATGGAATTGAAAGTTGCAGTAACAAAATTGTGTGGCTTTCTTGTTGTGTAATCAATGGAAATTTAATGTGCCTGGTATCAATGCCAAAGTCAACGAAGTCAATATTAATTTACAAGAGCTTGTAAAATTTTGCTGTTTGTTTGTCCAAGAAAAGATATCCCATTTAAGACAAAAATTGATAAACCGAGTACCCTGATTAAGACAAAAAATAACAATTTGATACCCTGTTTGAGACAAAAATCCCAAAGAACTTACCCTGGCTGGCCGCATGACCCCATGAAGCCCTTATAAGGGAGTACCCCCCTCCCCCCAGAGGCCAATACTGTGAAGAAAAGACCCCTTACTTTATTCCTGATTCACTGCTTGTAATCAGGCAAAATATACTCACTGTCTGAATCTATCAATTTTGTGTTACTGTGGAGCAACCAGATCCTTCTTTTATTTGACTCTTGTTTGGTTGGATCTGCATGTGCACCAGATGAGCAATCAAGATAAGTATTATCCTAAAATGTTAAACTTGGTACCTCATTATACACAGCCTGCATTTGAAGATGAAATTACAAGAGACTTAAAACATCTGGAGCTGGAATCCTTTCAATGGCAAATAGGTAACAATCATATGGGTAACAAACATTTTTTTATTAGTTGTCTGCTACAGGGTTTCTTTAGGGGCTGAACACCAGGCAAATTAACTGGCTTTGGGTATCAATGTTGCCTGCTGGGTAACACCTTTTTTGTTAAAAAGAAGTTAAGATCATCGCAACATTTTGCTTGTCTGCAAAGGACCAATTTTCTTCCTGCTAAAAATGTTTAGGAAACCTCTAAAATTAATTATGAATTTTAAAATTATTATTTACATGCAGGAGTGGATCTAGGGTGGAGGGTGGGCAGGGGGTCCACGACCCTCCCCCTAAGATGAAGCCTTCTTTTTTTTGTATTCACTTTTAAAATTTGTTTACCTCACCAGTCAGTGACATCATTCCTTAGAGGTGCAACCCCTCCTAAGAAAAATCCTGGATCCGCCCCTGTACATGTAATTGTATACTTTGATTTTATGGAGTAGTTTGCCAGTTTTAAGTATCTTGAATAGTCTCTTACTAGCTGCATGTATAGCCTAACTTCAGTATTTATTTCTTTCTACGACTTTTTGAATGCACAACTGTATTGTTATTTGATTTTTTTCTTAGTGGTCCAAACACAAATGGCAGCCAGTTTTTTGTTACACTGGCTCCAACACAGTGGCTTGATGGTAAGTGTTTGGCAGAAAAGAGTTATCGCTGTAAAAGATATGAAGTCAGTAATGATAGTGATACCGGCCCACAGCTGTAGTAGCTAGAGTGAGATGTTGTTAAACTAGTTTTAAAGAATGCTTTGAGCACTTGGGCCATGCTACTTTGAATTACATATAAATGGTTGATAAAGGAGGAATGAAGGTTAATAATGAGGGCAATTCTTTGAAACTCAAAGCTATGTGTGCACAACTGCTGGCTTCTTCATTGACTCAGGGAGTTCTCAGCTCGTACCTAGTCCACATGAAGTTGAATTCACCTGCAGTGAGCTTGGATTGCAAAAATGCTCTTTTGGTTCTCCTCTTAGATGCAGATTCCCTGTGAATGGAAGTTTGTATAGGACAATATTTTATACAAGTTTGTATTATCGATTTCTTGCAGGTAAACATACAATATTTGGCCGCTTCAACAATGGAATGAGTGTGGTGAAAAGAAATAGGACTTGTTGAAACAGACCCTGGTGACAGGTAGCTGTCAATCAATCATTTATTCATTGTTATTTCTTTTCATACCTCTATTAGATCCCTCTTTTGGCCCTAGCGATGATCTCCCCAAAATTAATTATTTAACAACCAGACTTCAAATAATATTACCACTCAAAAACAATAAGAACTAGCCATTGATAGTAAGGTGTTTGATTCAGCTTGCATCCATACAAATTGATTGACTGTGGGATGATAAATTGAAATGTGTTAAATGTTGTAAGTGGCAATGGTTATATATAGTGTTGTAAGTTGAGCTTAGAGTGAAAAGTCACCATTAGTTGACAATGGCAATTACCATTGGTTGACAATTGGTTTTGATGTTACACTTTTCAGGCCTCTCCATGACGTGTACATATTAAATGGGAGAGCAAATTCAAAACATACAGAAGATACCTCAGCAAGAATACAACTAGTCAATCGCTGACCGCATTCCTCAACTCAGGATACTTTATCTGTCAGGCTGTTAGACGAAGGATCTCACGTCTTCACTATTAGCTTTACTTTTTTTGATATTATATATTAAACTTGTTTAGATAATTTATACACGCAAGAATCATAACTTTTCTTTCAT
>JAHPZR010007750.1:45000-60000 GCA_019787425.1 Platygyra sinensis | reverse complement strand
TTTCATATTGAAACAAAGGAAACTGAAATTTACGTTTGTTTATTGCTGTTCTTTGGCGTAAAGGATCAGGACCCCATGGTAGATTAGCTGCATCGTATCAATGGAGAGGAAAATCTACGATGTTGTGATCATTGGAGGTGGCATCATGGGCTCATCCTCGGCTTACTTTCTTGCGAACAGAATGACGCCTGAAATTGGTAAAATTTGTGTAATTGAGCGTGATCCTACGGTAAGTTATATCGGCTAGATTGCAGAATACCCGGCCTACTTTATGGGCTATGAAGCCACACATTGGGAGCGAGGTCAATTTATTGAGTTGCTTCATAGCTCAGTTGGTAGAGCATCGCACCGGTATCGCGGAGGTCACGGGTTCGAATCCCGTTGAAGCCCTGATTTTTTCAGGCTTCTTCTTTCCAATTGCTTAAGTTGGAAAAATTTACTGCGATGATCACTCTTCACTGTCATCTACAACCGCAGTACAAATATGAATTGTTTCATATATATCTTCACAACATTTCACGACACGGGAACATGTGAACTCAATAAATTGACCTCGCTCCCAATGTGTGGCTTCATAGCTCAGTAGGTAGAGCATCGCACCGGTATCGCGGAGATCACGGGTTCGAATCCCGTTGAAGCCCTGATTTTTTCAGGCTTCTTCTTTCCAATTGCTAAGTTGGAAAATTTACTGCGATGATCACTCTTCACTGTCACCTAGTTTAATCCTTATTCATCGACTACGGGACTGCGGACCGCGGTAGCGGTAATTTATTATTCTCTTACTTAACGTTCCATTCCACTGCGGTACCACGGTAGCATTAGAGTCGAAGACGACTAGTTGGGCCGGGTATTCTGCAATCGCTCCGTTATATCAAACCAGCTTTGGAGAGCGAATTTAGTCACACAAAGTTGGCCAATGGTTTGGCACGTTGTCTACATTTTCCTACAACAGAGCCGGATCGAGGGCAATAGAGGAGTCCAAAGTGTATCGTAACCCCGGAATCATCTTGGGATGTCTTCTCAAAAGAGCACCTCTTTTTGATGGTTTCCCTAGGGTTCAAAAAATTGCTGATGTCCTAAAAAAGTAAGGATTGGTCAGTCTAATAAGCGACTGCAAACTGCAGTTTACCCTTCAGTTTACCCTCAAGCCGCATATTGTACCCCCGGTTTGTACGCGCAGTGTGCAGTCTGTCCGCAGTCTGTCCGCAGTCTGTCCGCAGTCTGTCCGCAGTCTGTCCGCAGTCTATAGAGTTAATTGAGTGTAAAATTTGCATTTGTCATACTACCGTCATAAAATTGAGCCACCATTTTGTAACGCAAATCAAGTGTCATAAGCCACACAACATTTTTTCTTTAGCAAAAAAGCATATTTTTCTAAATGCTAAATTAAACCAAGTAGAGTTAACGCATTAAAAATTGCGTCTTGTTATTTTTTACTTAAGATGAAAGTCAGCTAAAAATATACGCTCTGTCAAGGATGGTTCGTACTTCTGATTCCTGTATGACTTGTGAATTGATTTCACCTTCCGGTCCTTCTAAGCAAGAGCTGTCAAAATTGCATTCCTTTCCGGCTAAACGTCTTGAGCTGTTGAAGCTTTATGCAAGTAAGCGTAGCTCAAAGATTAAATCAAAGAACCATGAAGAGAACTCTGATGTATTATTGCCTGTCTTTTGATGTTCGTATTACCGAAACTCAATCTGCATATATCATGATGTCACTCATTCTGTGACGTCATTTTATGACGTCAATCTATGTCACTGTGTGACGTCAGTAAAAGTAAACATATGAAACATGTTTTCGTCCATTGGCCTAATGTCCACGAGTTTCCCGCACACTTCGAGCGAATTCCAGAATTGCATCATAATGTCATGTTTGTAATCGCAGTTTGTATATTATTTCGGCAGTCGGTCCATTCAACAAAATGACGTCAGTTTTCCATACGTCTGTCCTGTTATTAATCATGGGGGCGACAGCTGAGTGGTCCGCAGACTACTTTGGCAATGTTAGTACAAATTCATTGTCAATAACAGGACAGGCGCATAAAAAACTGACATCAATTTGTTTTTTACAACAACAATTTGTCAAATTGTCCGTTCTCACTGGTTACGTGAACATCGCATAAATAATAAATTCATGTGTCTGTCTCCTTATTGACAATGAAAATTAGCCAATAAGAGCGCGAGAATTTCGGCAAGTTCAGTCAAGATCACACCTTACATGCGAACCCCGGCCTCTTTTGGTCTGATGGTATAGAGATTACATTATAACTACTGATACTATGGGCTCCTAAGGGGATAGGCGTTCCATAATTCCCTATAACATGACATTTTCTCTTCTGCCTAACATTAACCATAAAATTCCATTGCTGCCTAATTGTTTCGCCAAATTACCGTTGCACTTGTAAAAGAAGAGATATCCTTTGTGGCCTCAAATTAATTCTAAAAGAATCTCTTGATCCCCTGAAATAAATGCTCAAGCTATCTTCTTTTTCCCTTAAACCTCTGATAAGCTTCACCAGTCGAAATCGTTTAGTGACGAATTGCGAATAACTGTTTTTATTCTTAATTTGTACTCAGTACACAAAGGCGACAACAACACATTCACTGGGTGGAATTAGGCAGCAGTTCTCTTTGGCTGAAAACATTCAAATGTCACAATATAGCTTTCAGTTTCTCGCAGAAATTGATCAACACTTAAGAGTTGAAGGGTGTGAACCCCCTGACATTCAGCTTCACAGACAAGGTTATCTATTCCTGGCAAGCAAGAAAGGAGGAGAGACCATGAAGAAAAACCATGCACTCCAAAGGTGAGTTTCATGGGGTGTGCATGACTGCCTTAACAACGATCAACACCAGGAAATCAGTAATCAATATTAGTAAACTGTACGTATCACAGAGATTTAGCAACTAAGTCAACGACGTGAGACAAAGATATGCAGTTAAAACTAAAACAGAGATCCCGAAAAAAGATGAGTAATAAATAAAATGTGAAAGGAAGTTACATTATATTCCTAAATAATGGACTGAGCAACATGGAAAACATTAAAATATCGTGGCTTAGATGCAGGTATGAAAATCAACGTAGTGTAGGCGGCTAAGGGAGGGTAAGATGAAGACAAAAGTGGTAAGTAGGCGAAAAGGTGAAGTGCTCTTATAATTTCGACCTGATTTTGGTTAACTGTACGTATACGCATTATGTTAACGCCTTATTTTACATAATTTCAGGAAGCTAGGTTGCCACGTCACACTTCTTTCACCCACCGACCTCAGAGAGCGATTTCCCTGGCTCAACACAGACGGAATAACACTCGCTTCGTTGGGTAAGCCGATTATTTAATATTTCTATTTTGTTTTAAGTATAAATCAACCATTTTAAAAACTAGATCACTGGATAATGTAATCCGAGAGTTTTCATTGGCTAAGCCATCATGGTCTATGAACAATTATACCCGACTCTACAATTGTGCAAGCGCACGCGGGATTTTCGGAGGCTTTTTTCTTTTTCTTTTTATTTTAGTATAGTTTTCTACATTTTGGGGGCGTTTTTAATCAAATAATCATTCCACCCGCGCTTATCGGATATGAGATGGTTATAACCAACTCGGCGCCAGCGCCTCGTTGGCTATCAGCCATCTCGTATCCAACGAGCGCTCGAGGAATGATTTCTAATTATGTGATGTATTATAATCCAGGGACAGAAGATGAAGGTTGGTTTGATCCGCTGGCTTTGCTGAACGCCTTCAAAAGGAAAGGCCATATCTTTAGGCGTGGAATACAACACCGGAGAGGTCATGGACTTCCTAACAGATCCGAATGGGCAAATAAGCGCTGTTAAGGTTTGATTTATTTTATTTAACGTACATATTGCTGATAATGCGCCAAAGGTCTGACTTCAAAACTGAACTTTTTGGGGTCACATACCACAAACGTTAATGAACAACTACCCCCTAAGTTTTTTAAACATTTAACCGCATGGCTAACTGACTGTAGGTCTTTTCAGATCCTATACGCTGCGTTTTTATTTTATTTTTGCTTTTTCGAGACACCAATCGTGACGCTTTGTCTTCTTGCGCCCCGAACCACGTGATATGGCAGCGCGCGTTTCGGGGAGCAAGCGAGCTCAAGGTACGGAACTTGATATAGTGAATGGGTTATTTTGCAATTTATGTGCTTTGCCTCTTTGGCTGGCGTTACATATCTTCACTACATAGTGCTGATGATTCCCAAAAAGGGCGAAACAGCTGTCCACTGTTGCGATCCCGCTTTATCGGTTCAATCTTGTCGTGTGGTGTCTCAAAACGTCTCACGTAGTATCAGCCTCGCAATCTATTGTTTGTTCCCCCCTTGTACGTCCAAGGGTTAATTAACAATTAGTATATACACACTCAGTGATCTTGGTGTTTTAAGCAATCTGATTGGTTCGCTATCTCTGGCTAATGAGCATTATTCACCCCCTACCGAGTGAATAATGCGTAAGCCAAACAAAAATAAAGCATACTTTTGAATAAAGCATACTTTTGATTCACACTGATTTGAACGGTGTTTAAGGACCTATTCTAGACTGTCACGAGTTTTTTTCGAAGATTAACTATAGATTTTCCATGTTCAAAGATTCTGTAAATAGTTTCGCGAATTCGCGCATGTTTTGTACAACTTGCACGTTTTCCACGCATGAATTGAGAGGTCAATTAAATAGATTTTTAATGGTTTCCTTCTGAAATGTTGTTGAGATCACTTCCTGTGTATATACTAAAACAATTATTCTTCTCAATCTCGGTGAATAGTGGCAGAAGCGGCTCGGTAAATATTCTGCCACTATTCACCGAGATTGAGAAGAATAATTGTTAATTATTCACCAAAGTGGAGGTAAATATCCGCCACATTCGCCGACACTGAGGTGAATAATTGTTTTAGTATATACCACACAAGCTGAACCACTATAGCGGACCAAAGAGTAACCGCTTTATTTGTGACAAGATACCAACAAAACCCATTTTGCTTTTCTTCGGCTGCTCGGAGGTGAATAGTACTTGGCTAATCACATCCGAGATAGCCAATCAGCGTGCGCGAAAAGTACTATTCACGTCTGTGATACATACTAATTGAAATGGGGGCTTTAGAGTATCTACAGTTACAGACGCGCTACATCGTTTGGACATGAGACACCCCTAAAAATATACAGTAACATGCAAAGTCTTTCCACTGAAAACAGGCTACATTGTCGATCCGAAAGGTGCATTAATGGATTTGAAATCTGCGTTGTCTTGTATCTACATCTTAAACAGATCAAAGTTTAGTGATGAGGAACTTTTAAGTGAATTGTCTCCTGTCGCATGTTTTGCACAGCTGTGCAGCAATCACAGGGCAACAACAGTCATTTATATAACATGATATGCTATATATTGATGCGTTTATTTATGTACCAGTATCTTCTCTGCGGCCCTTTTGTCTCTTTTAAGGTGGCTACCAGTTCCTCTCCAAATAATTTACAGACCATCCACTGTGGAACAGTGGTTAACGCTGCAGGTCCGAGTGCAGGATATCTCGCAAAGAAGATTGGGATACATTTACCAGTCGAGCCAAGGAAAAGGTTCATTTTTGTGTTGGATGGCGCTGAAGCGTCCAAAATAAATGAGATGCCATTTGTTATCGACTGTTCAGGGATAGGGCTAACTGGTCGTCTCGAAGGTTTTGCTTGTGGCATGTCACCAACAATAGTGAGTATCTGTGGTATTGTTTTAGCTTTCTATTAGTTTGGTTAAATTCCACTATGAGTCTTATGCATAAAAGTTTCAGGCAATTGAGACGAATAGGCGATGTTCGAATTCTTGGTATCGAACTGGAAGAAGCCTGCAATGGAGGCGCAGGCGGGAAAACACCATAAAATAGAGATTAACGTCGTTTGTATTTGCAAAGACCCCCGTCATTAGCCTCGGTTGCAAGGTAGTTGACGTCAGCTCGCGGTTTTGAAGACAAGGCTCCTGTTGCTCGGCAACAGTGACGTTACCTAATAACGATAACCTGACCTCACGACTTTTTGGAGCGCTTTGAAAAGACCAACGACACTTTGCCAAGAGTGTCGGCGCAGGTGCTTATGGGCGGGGTTGCCTTTCTGGGAGGAGGGGGTGGGAAGATGGCGTGTATCTATTAGCCCGAACAGGGTTTTCGCTTGCCAGCCTTGTATTTTACGTGTTCAAAATACTACTTGTTTGGCCGTTTTTCTGGTTATTACACAAAGAATACCGCATTTGCTCGATTAAATGCGGTCCTCAAATAAACACCGTACCAGTTCTGAGGTCAAGGAAGCATTTCCGACATAACAGCTTGTGGACATTGGATGATGGAGAGGACAGTGGCATTGAAATTGAGTGAACTTTATTCACTTTAGGTGAACATTGTAATTGTATTAACATGCAAATTATGGAATTGACAACGATCAAGAAAATGACTTTTTATTTAAGCACTAAAACGTGTTTCTGTTTCTTTTTTATTTCATATGTTCAGTTATCATACTATTGTTTAATTTGCAAGAAAAATATTGGATATTAAATGAACGTGGCCCTCGTATAAACGCTGCACTCGAATCACAAAAAAAATACTAAAAGCCGCTCTCGAATTAGAAAAAAAAAACGCCGCAGTGTTTGATCAAATAAATACGGTATTTGTTTAGTTGCTCCTCCGTTCCCCAACTGGTACTCTCTTAGACTGCCGTTCTACCGCATTTGTTTCTTGTGTCCAGCCCCAATTACCCTATAACCACTCGAAGGGATTTTCTTTTACCCAAGTCGTCACTCATTTTCGAAAGAAAATGGTGGCCTGGGCCGTGGGTAGCCTGGTTAAATAAGTAATTCAGAACCTGAATGAAACAATTTAACCTCTCAATTTGTGTTGACTTGGTTGTCGACTACTTAAAAACCCTGAATTAAAAGGGAATTTCTGCGTAAAACGTTTCTTTATTGTTTTAACACAGGAAGATGACTACGAATCTTCTGATTTTGATATCGACTATGAGTTCTTTGACAAGAAAATTAAGCCAAATTTACTTTACAGAATCCCTGCATTTGAGTGTCTCACGGTAAGTCCCTCAGAGTTGTTTTTCAAATGTTCTTCTAATTCCGAGATATTAGTCCATGGTAAAAATCGTTTTTAACCTGCATGGAGTTAATGTCTGTGTGTGTCGTTGGGGTTAGGGGCATCACAAAGTATCCTTTTGAAACAACGTCACATATCCTAGCTTTCCCTTAAACCTAGAAGGGAACATTTTGGGGCCTTAATTTTTTTGGTTTCATACCTTAAGGTATCCTCCCCTCTCCCCCCCACCCCCCCCCCGCCCCTCCCCTCCCCTCCCCTCCCGATTTTCAAAATCAGTCATTGAATATTTCTGTAGAGCCAGGTGTAATAGCGTCAGTGCTAGTGCTTTTATCTTTTTTTTTCACCAGGTCAAGAGCGCCTGGGCCGGCCACTATGAGTACAACACATTGGATCAAAACGCCATTATTGGACGACATCCTCAAATAAAGAATCTCATTTTTGTGAACGGCTTCAGCGGTCATGGTAGTCAGCAGTCTCCCGCTGCCGGGCGAGCCGTCAGTGAATTAATTTTGGACGGTGGATTTCAGACAATTGATCTTACAGCATTTAGCTATGAACGTGTTACCAAGAAAGAACCAGTGAGAGAGACGAACATTATCTAGCTAGATGGTTATGGTGAGTTGTTAGGCTGTGAAGACGTAAAATTGCTGTCAAAGGGCGCTTTCCATCCGACCAAAAATTCAGGTTTGCATTTCCGGAAATGTCCAGAGGCGAATTGAACAGCATTTTCTACAGTTTACAGAAAAGAGAATAACCTCGCGACTTAACCCAAATTTTCGAAAATATTTTATGTTTTTCGGATTTTTTGAAACTTTCTCAGGAAGTTTGCCCTTGTTTCGAAAATTCCTGAATTTTGGTTAAGCTTAAATGGAAAGCACCAAAATTTGTGAACATTTTGTAATTAATAAAGTTATATCTGAAGTGATTACATTTGATTGAAAATTATGCGAGGTTAAACGTCGTTATATGCTCGATATATTCCGGTTCTCAAAGGGTATATGGCTCCAGGACTTCGGCCCAAAAAAATAAAGAATTCCGGCGAATGCGAGGTAATTAGAGACCCTCTAAATTTTCGGAACAGACCAATTGCGTTATATTAAAATTCAGCTTTGAAAACAATAGACCTCAGTACGAGGCTCTGACGAATAATAATACAGTTTGTAGGGTTTATTCCGCAAAACCACATGTGAAGTTAAGGTGGCCGAACACAGTTTTCGCGCGTGCTTTTGCTGATGCAATTCAGCACGTGCACAAGGATTTCAAAACAACAAACATGCCGTCAATAGAGCGATCATTTTATTTACTCAACACCCGCGCTATCTGTGTTATTTTTCTCTATAATTGAACGCAGTGTATTGATGGCTTTAGTCTTTTATTACAAAGATATGTTGGAAAAGGTAACGATGCAAAGAACCCAGCAATTTTCAGCTTTTGTTTGTTACCGAAGGAACCCAGTTAAATGCAACGCATGCGTAGTAAGTCGAAAAAATTGCGATTGAGTGAAAAATTGACTTTCGGAGATACGCCTATTTCTCGAGAACCACTCATTAGAATTTCACGAAATTTAGAGCGAAAATACTTTAGGAAATAAGTAACTGGAGGATTCAAAAAAATTAAAATTTAACAAAGGAAATTCAAGATATGCCAGTGAACCTTCAACGAGGGATAATTAAAGATCTCTTTGTTAAATTATTATTAAAATAGAGCTAACATGTGAGTATGGTTACAAGCTTGTTGCATGCAAATTATAAAGAAAATCTAATGACTAGATTTTCTGCAAATAAAACAAAACTGATTTTAAACACTTGTTTATAATTAATCATGTTGCCATGGCAACGGCACATACGACAGTTTAATTATCAAAAAGTTGAAGTTTGTGTTGTTAACTTGCTTGCTGCCATTTTTGGCGACGAAAGGATCAAGGGTTTTAGAAGCAAAGGTAAATGAAACCGAGGTATCAAAAACTGTGTTCAGCCACCTTAATAACTGACATAACGCAGCAGCAGAAGAAACTTTTTTGTTTCTCCAGCTTCCCATGATCTTGAGAACGAAACTTTGAGCCCTTAACATCCCGTCCTATACGAGTCAAAAAGTCGGGAAAGATCTCAGACACCGACCTGAAAGAAGTCCAATAGTTCCTGGATATGGGAAAATCCCAAAACTATGCCGAAAATGCTGCTTTCAATGCCCTATTACCTGTAAGTAGAAGAAGGCTACGAAGGACTTACTTAGAGCTTCTAAAATGGATTCACCGTATTAAACAAGACGTAAAGACTCTTCGACGCTTTATTGAGGAAGATAGCATGGATTTTGACAAGGCGACGGAGTCGGCAGTGGCTAAACGGAAATTCTTGTTAAACAGACTATAATGAGAAAGAAGTTACTCCCCGACGATGATGACGAAGAAGAAGTAACGGAAGGGAAGGTTTAAACCTTAGTATGATACACTGAATTGGCCATGTGATTCTTATAAGAGTTTGTAACACGCCACACAAGATGAATTGCTCCAATCAACACCCGGGGAATGGCAAGATGGCTGTTTGTATTAAAGCGTACGATTTTTGCCTAGGACTCGGACTCGGACTCCTCGAATCAGAAGGACACGGAAAGTATTTCTAAAACGTTTAAAATGAAACTGAACCAACAGGCGACATCGTAAATATCTGGTGAGTTTTAATTTCCCACCACATTGCTACAAACTACACAGTGAATTCTCAACATAGCATTAGCAGTTTCAAATGCGGTTCTGTAAGAATTCATCTTTACTGAGTAAACATCAAGGACGACATTTTCAAATATTTCCTTAGCACCCTCTGTGCAACAGCTGTCCCTGTTATCACCAAAGGAGTTCTCGACATGTCCCATCATGCTCCACTCTAATGACTGATCACATGACACTAAACCACACATGCAGTGAAGCATGCTGGGCTTAAGATCCAGTGCACCAGGAGAAAGACTCCAATGATGCTGATTGGCCGAGTCAGTCACGTGACTGCCACCGTCATGCTCCAGGTGTCCGGCCAAGGATTCAAGGCAATGAGCTACATTGTTGATGACAGCAACAAATTGACCTAAGAAAAAAAGACCAATTCCAGGAGATCAGAGAAGGAATTATAAGGCATGCCCAAGTATTTCAAACTAACTTAAAAACAATTTAATTATTGCTTTTCAAGCCTATAAAATTAAAAGCAGGCATGCTTCATCGGCAAGCATGTGAATTGGATTTACAGTGGCAACAGAGATGGAGCAGACTTTTCAAGTAGCACCATGTTTGTTGGAGAAGGTGGCTGATTTTGCCATCTTTTTCGAAGAACTTGGAATACTAGCTAAGTAGGGTAGCCAGCTTAGATCAGGAAGTACAGGTGGTTACTGTTGAAGACCTTGAGAGTTGTTGCTAAAGCACACAAAGCTATAAACCAGTGCCAAACAAGGTGTTTACCTCTAGTACAACCAAGATCTGCAGCAACCTTAGAGCAACTAGTTCTCCCATACTGTCTCAAGAATGATGCTAAGTGTGTGTCCAGACACCCAGCACCAGGAACCACATATGGGCATCCCAAAGTCTCATGTAATGCACTGATAGATGCTCGACAAACTGTCTTCAGCTCGTCAAGGGATGTCTCGTCTGGTGAGCACAGCAAAAGAGTGCACACGGCAGATGATGTTACTGAGGACCCTGGCACCAAATGAATGTAGCTATTTCAAAATATATGAAAAAGAAATAAAAGTGGTTTGTTAAAAGGCCTTTTGGCACCAGTTGCTATGATAATGACACGGTACCAAATTAACCATGCAAAATGATAAGCTCAGCAAAGGCATCCAATTCAAAGTAATATCAAGGTCAATTGGTTGTTTAATATAGGACTGAGTGGAGTCCAATTTGGTCCGTAATCATAGGATAATATGACGCTGACCTTTTGTCATTCAACACCATATGTTCAATCTTCTTGACTTGACCAAAGCTTGATTCAGGAATGTCCATGCTGAATGTGCTCAGGATTGTTGCTCCAGTCAGACGTCGCACAGCAGAGATGTGAACAATAGATAGACGATCAATTACATACGCACCCTATGATGAAAACAAACCAAATTATCAAAACACTGACCAGTGACTGCTGTGTACAGGTCTGGCAATCCCATTAGCTGTACAAAAATGGAAATTGCTTCTAAATTAGGGGAGTTTCAGATTTCGTTTAGACCTCATTTCCTCCATCAAGAATACAGGGCTGTTGGTCTTGCCAGTACGTAACAATTTTGATATTATTGCCATGTGCCACAAGCAATAAACACAACAAGAAACAAGGAATTGTCATTAACTTGAGCACATTAAGTCTTAAATCCTGTAAATAAAACTAGCCTTCTAGAACTGTCTCACCCAACGAAACAGATGTCAACAACTATTTTGAGTCCCATTTTCATCTCATGACATGGCATTAAGTCCTTCAGATCTCAGTTGTTCAGGCAAGTAGAACCTTAGATTTACTTGCAATCGTGATATCAGAAACACTACTAACACAGCTGTCTGTGTATGACTAGGTGAATTCCTTAGCTTGATCCTGCAGGTAAATAAATGAAGATAAGGCAGCACTTACTAGGTAGGTGCCCAAATCTGTACTAAGTGTTTCTAGATTTATGTTTGCCTCGGCTGCATACAAACCTTATCTCTCAAGTACTGCTTCAGCACTGGATGTACACATTTCTGGCAAGCTACCACTTCAACCCCAGTAGCTAACAACCAACCAGCGACCTTCAACATCTGCCGCAGCACAGCACTCTCTACGTTAACATCATGACCACTTCCTGTTGTTTCAATTTTGACGTTGTCGTTAAACCATTCATCAGTGTCCCCTGCCATTGAGACATTATACAAAGCCACTTTGGTACGATGGCTTACAAGTGCTTTCTTTCTTTGAAAGGTTGCAACATCAGGGGCCTGAAGAATGACACCTTGTATGATTTTAGATTCACTGACAGGATCACCCTCACAAGTCACTATTTGGACTGGCTGAAGTTCTGCCAAAGACACCAAAGAGTCTTGGGAATTACTTGGCAGTGATTGAAGAAATGCCTGTGTGTTTAATGAATGCATGGTATCAAAACACGACATTGTGGAATAAAGTAGTAACTTAGAACAGATAAACACACAAAAAATGGTAATTAAAATCTTGTACCTTGATGACAAGCACACTTAAATATTGTTTCTCAGATTCACTAAGACGACAAGCGGGCTTTGTTCCTATTATGCTGTTTACAATGGACAGCATGGTCTTCATATCACCAATATCAATGTTCATTTTCCATCGACATGACTGTAAGTGACCAATGATGACATCCAGTGAATGTTGATTGATCTGAGTGACAAGAGCTCTTGGGACAGGCAGATCAAGGGATGAGTGTATCAGACTATAACAGAGAAACAATAAGGATCAATAAATTTATGCACACCTCTACAATTACCAGTAACAGTAGCCTACAAAAAAGATTTGGTCCCCAACGATAACTGCAAGATTGCTCATGAGGTCTCATGACTTTCTACTCTCAAGTGCTTCTCTTCACCTTTTTTAAGGCGTGAGCAAGGTTTTGGGGCAGTCATCCCAAATACATTACATTTTGTTACATGCTCCTTGCCAAATATAAGGCTTATTTCATCTTACTAGTTTTACCTTTGAAAGAAAAAAAAATATATAATTTACTGTTTTGTGCATGCGACACCTAACTGGCAAAACTTTCCACATAGGTAAGTAATTAAGGTAACTAACTCGCAGGTAATTTCTTATTTACATGTAAAGTGCCAACTGAGGTTATGCTACATGTATTGTAAAAAACATCTTCGCAGGAAGCCCACTCTTAAAATAACATTTAACATATATACACAAATTAACAAACATTCAAGTAAGGGCGCGTTCGTTTGGGATATTCTGGAATAAGAATATATTCCGGAATGTATTGCGGCTATTCTGCAGGTATTCCAGAATGAGAATAGCTCCCAATCAAATGCTTACTAGCATTATTCTAATTATTCTTATTCTGGATTGATCCCAAACGAACGCGCCCTAAACAAAGAAAATACAAACTAGTTAAAATGTAACTTGTACATAATATTAAAATGATTATTTACCTAATAATATACATGAAAAAATTACTCGATTCTGATTGGCTGAGAGCAGTGCAGTTCAAGTGTAACACCAGTGCAAAAAGTGTAACACGGTGCAAAAAGTGTAACACCAGTGCAAATTACACATCGTATAAATTCTGGATTATGATTGACTGAAAGACAAAAGGAAATTTTCTAAGACACTGTTATCACGTAAAATGATGACGAAAAGTTTGTGAAGAAGCTTTGAATGACAAAACATGGTTTCAAGAAAGATTTTCCGGCACTTCCTCTGTTGGGAATTGTATTCAGCGAGTTGTAGGCTCGGGTCGGCTCAGACTCCAAATTTACGAACTATTTAATGAACTTACCACGTAATCCGGAACATACAACAAACGGCAAATCATAATGCCTAAAAACGGTGAAGAAACTAGACTCGAATCTCCAAAAGCAGCAGCAAGGCTGACCTAAATTCTCAAACCCGGCAAGAAAATACAACAATAAAGATGAAAATCTGGAAAATTACGACAGCGAAGTTCAAATGCACGCGCGAGCACATTCTGGGCCATGATTGGCTTATTAAAATCACCTGACATTAAGCGCGCGGACAAAACTGATCAGTCCGGAATATCCCAATATATTAGGACATCCGTGACGTCACGAAACCATTGTTCTCAAGGAAAAATGGCGGACGTTTTTCAAAAACCCCGGGCAAAGTAGGATTCCGCTGTCCTGTGTTTCGTATGAGCGCCTATCCGGGACTTTTAGCTAGAAAACATCGAGTGCAAGCTTTCAGCGGCCATGTTGGATGCTAGTTGAGGAGATTCCAAGCGGTTTTATGTGGTTTAGCGCCGTAAAAACGCCACGATGTAAGACGATTTTCTGACACGTTTCAAGGTAGGTGAAGAATCTTTGTCTTTTTCTTGTATTCACGTATTTTCGTAAAGCTCGCAGTATTTTTCCTGAGTTCTTTAGTCGATAAACTTTCATCGTGTTAAGTCTCAGCATGGTAGACAAGCTAGATTTTTGGTAGACTTTTCTAGAAGTCAGACCACTATCGGTCTTCCATTACACCCGAGAGTAACACGATCGACTTGTGCTATTCTTGATCGATTTTCACCCTGCTACTGACTAAAATGAACCCCTTTAGGTTCATTTTGGCAAGAAATATGAATTGCACCATGATATACTTAATTAGGCTCTTTCTTGAATTTGTGGAGAGTCACTCGAGGATCACAAGAATCAAATACCCTGTCAATCTTCCGTACGAATTTGGTCGCTTATATTATGATAAGTTTAATGTAGATTTTTTTTTAACTTTACATTTTATTTTACCCAATCATTGGTCCATACATGGTATTTTTTAAGATAATTTTATCACTTATTAAATGTAATAATAGGTGGCTTGTCTGGTACTCTGTTTTAAGCGTACCTCAGATTGAGCTGTTGATTAACTTGATTAAATTAAGTGCAAAGTGGAAGCATCAGTGAAATGGATAAAGCTTGGCAAGTGCCTGTTTTGGTTGATTCGCCAAATGTTCATCCATGGCTTATTTGTGCCAAGTCCCAACTAATTTGTGGGAAAAGAGTATCTTGAAGGCAAGATAAAAATTGTGACCCTTGTCAATACATGTTATCAGATCCGCACAGTGAAAGTTGTACTGTGTGTGTGAATCTCACCTGAAATCTGAACCAGGCAGGCTATCCGCAAAAGCCAGGAAAGGAAAGCACATGAATTCTTTATTCAAGATGCAGTCACAACAAGAATACAAAAATACATATAACTTAAGTTAGATTAAAAAAGACATCTTGAA
>JAHPZR010007750.1:5000-37500 GCA_019787425.1 Platygyra sinensis | reverse complement strand
AGGGGGGGTCTAAAAGAGACAAATTTCCGAAGGGGAGGGGGGTACTTAAAGAGTTTTTCTTTCCAGAGGGTTTGAAATGCAATCGAATAAACACTTACCTATTTTTCCAATTGATTCAGGTAACCAAGAAAAACGAAAAGTTCTATCCGTAGAAATAGACGTAGGATTCCTTGTCATATATTTCCTACTATTATTCCATACACCACTGAGGCACACCTCTGAGCAGCACGTTCAACGTCGAGTAAAACAAAATGGCCGACTAGAAAAAACTGTTGCCAGTCCCCTAAGATTGGCCGTATTGAGCGAACGCGCGGAAATGAGTAACCGTGAACGGCCACGAGATACAGCGAAGATTTCATTTGGTTGTTTAGTTACCAGATTGAACTTCAAAAGTATGTTTTACAAATGAAATGTGTGACAAGTTAAAAAAATTCTAAGGCGTGAAATTTACTATCAAAGCGTATAACTTTATCGAAGTATTCCTGGTGAAAGGCAAACGTAAGCGATATTTGACAAACAGCTGTTTTAAAAAACATGTTGCGTGACGACTTATGATTCCCGCTGATAAGCGAAGTCACTTCAAGGTTCCACACACGAAAAATAAAATTTATAAACAGTACTGTTCACACATAATACAAGATAAAAATTACACCTGCAACATACAGAAATATCGTGGAGATTAGCATTGAGTTATTTTCCCAAGTTCCACTTTGACAGCAAAAATAAGAATGACGTAATAACATAGCTTGTGCGTACAAAGTAATTCGATATCTTGTTTCGACTGTGCATAAATTAAAAAACTTCGACAAGGTTACAAAACGTGAACAATACCGTCAACTTTCAGTTCTTTCTTGGATATTTTTTGAGTGGAAACTTCTTTCAATTTGAGCAAACGAAAGGTGAGCTGCCACGACTGTAGAGTGTTAATAAGCTCAGTTGTTTATAGTTTGAACATTTCAAAAGAGAGAAAGCGAGATAAGCGCGTCTATTCATACGTCTAGAATTTTCCACGGTCGTTGTTAGGAAAATTAAATCTCACAGCCTCATCCAGCAATTTTGTTCCTTACCTAGTGAATATCTCCTTAAATAATGTTCCATGAAATAGCAAGTGTGGTGTGGCCAAATCGCTTACGTGAAAAATATGCCGCTTTACGTCGTCATCTGAAGTGTAACTATAATCGGCCGCAACTAAATTTCATTTCGGCTCTAAGTAGATCAAAATAAAGTAATGAAGTCTCTTTATTTCTGGATTTGGAATTTCCTGGGGGTAGGGGGGACCAAGTGGAAAAATCTTGGAAATTCCAGGGGGTGGAGGGGAATAACGTGAAGCCCTCCGGAACGGAAAATCCGGGGGTGTGGGGGCTCAAACTAGAAAAAAACCCTCCGTGGAGGGGGTATGGATATTTTCTGGAACCACGCATTACAAAATGTCAGATCTTGGAGCAGCTTCTAATGCAAACTTTCTACTTGTTCATTAAAGACGGATAAATTTTCAACAAAATTTACTTCTTCATTAAGCAGAAATATTGCTGAGATCACAGTATCCCCGAATATTTCTCCCAGTCTTTCATCATATTTAAATTAATCAGTGGTGTTAGTGTTACATGTACATGTAAATCATTTCAATTTTCCCTGACTTTTCTTCAAACGTTCAATTTTCTCCCGACTTAAAATAAAATTCTCTGACTTCTCCCTGCCTTTGGATGTTTTTTTTCTTTGACCATTTCCTGACCTGTAGCAACAATAGATTTAAGCTTGTATTGATATAAACTGAAGAGTAGTTAGGGATGTTTATAATTAACCTTACCTTCCATTTGGTCCAAGCGCTGTCTGAAACTAAATCCTTCAATGCACACAGCGAGCGCCTTAACTTAATGTCATCTAGCGGCTGCACTGCAATCTGTATTATATAATTTAAAAACACTCGTATCACAACAAATACATAAGCTTGTATCAGAAGCATATATCTTCCTGGCAACCTATACTACCTGAGAAGTCCATCCATCTTTCGTAGACAGCCTTGAAGAAACGCTTTTACCCTCCATTCATGTCATATGCAGCATAGCCATGCGTTTTTCTCCATAACTGTTTTGATGGGAAATAAGAAAATTTGATTACTTCAGTCTGTATTCTGCCGCCATAAACCGCCGCCATATTGATTGTTGACTGTTAGAAGTCTGGGTTCTAGTCTTACTCTTAGTCACCAGCTCCTTTCCGCTTTCGTATGGAACGCCTGACTGTTTTAGCTTAAAAGACTGTTCGACCATGAAGCCTCCAATAGTTACTCTGCGTTTTGCCCTCTATGGCTGCAAGAATAGGCCTTTCTTTTTCATCGTGGCAACCAACAGAAAAAGACCTCGAAACTATGGATATCTAGAGCAGGTAACGAATATGTATAATTAAATTAGCTTTGTTTTTGGTTGTATAAAACAGCAAAACAGTCATATGTACATGTGTACATGAAGATAAAAGATCCAGATCAGACTGGAGTATTAACGAAACAAGAATTTCTCCATCTAGGTGGGGACTTTCGATCCAATACCTAACACCAGAAATGAAAAGCTGGCGAGCTTAAACATGGATAGAATAAAGTAAGTTGAGAAGTGAAAATTATTGTGTTTCATTAGGCAGTTATGAACTGCAATAAGCTATATGTTGTGAGATTAGATACTGTATATGAATTACATGTACACTGTTAATTGTTTCAGATATTGGTTATCAGTAGGAGCAAGACCTTCAAAACCTGTGGCTATTTTACTGGGACTGGTAAGTTGACAGCACCAATAGTCCATACACTGTACCTTTACTCTTCCTGTCAGATAATAGGGAGCTTAAGCACTCGCGTTTTTGAGATGGGACGGCAACCGGAAGAGAAAATTTTGCATGCTTGGACCATATATGTCTCCCAGATTTTTATACCAATCATCTCTAATGGAGAAAAGATTCTTAACAATGTGAATGTGGTTGTGCGAGAGCAAGTAAAGTGAAAACAGCTCACTTCCGGTTACCGTTCTGCATCTCAAAAACGCACATGCTTAAGCTCTCTAATAGTTATTATAACATAGCTAGTAGAGCCACACAATCAAATTCAGTATACGTAAGTGTGCTCCAAATCTCGACAGTGCTCGCTGATGGCGTCAGCAAATTGCTTTGCCAGAATTTTTTCACGCGAGCGGCCATTGTCAGCACAGGGAAAAATATTATATTTCGCTTCAATGATGGATACAGAGACTCGGCCCACTAGTCCCAAAACAAACACAATTTTCCGGCCTTTTCTCGTGGGCTAGAGTTCTTAAATGAGGCAGAAAAAGAGGAAAACAACGGAAAAGGAAACTCGGCATCAGCGCCGTCACAATTTGCTTCACTGTCCGAAAGACACTCGGGTAAAACCAAACAAATTACAAACTAGTCTGTTTCAACCTTTAAAGGTAAGCTTAAGTTTTATCGTTATAAAATTGTTAAATATAAACCTCAAGCTTTCAACAGAAAAATTGAAATAAAACCAATTCCTATTTTGCTTAATATTTCGCTTACCACGAACAATCACTTCTGATATTGTTGTATTTTTTTGGCGTCGATTTTCAGGATTTTATGCACAATTCCACTGGCTATGTTATAAAACAATTGGTTCATGCTTTTAGCTGTGCACTATCGAGTTATGGAGCACTTGGGAAGTTTGGAGAGCACTCAAGAAGCTAGAGTTGCCCTCAGCTATCGCCTCGGGCAACTCTTACGCTTCTTTGGTGCTCTCCAAACTTCCCGTGTGCTCCACAACTCGATAGTGCACGCTAAAGCATGAACCAATTGTTAAATAGAGGGGACTGGTTATGAAACCCGGCAAACATCAAAGGAGCAAACAAAGATGCCAAGATTTATGCTGGAAGGTCCACGACCGTGCACAATCTTTGTTTTGTGCTCATACACCATACATGAATTAAGTAATCAACACGTTTCTATTGGGTGGTTCCTCAGTACGGAGAAAACAACTATTTGGTTTTGCGCACGGTCAAGGCCAAAAAAGCGAACAAAAACACACAACAAAGAACTTTGACGCGTTTCATAACCATTCCCCTCTAGTATCTATGGTCAGATTGAAAAAATATTGGACATGTAGAATTTAAACAAATCAAAAAGTAATATTGTAAAAAAAAGGAACTTGAAAGAAAATACAAGCCTCTCTGAAGTTCAAACTTTAAAATGACTTCATTTACATTATGCAATGCAAACGATAGCTGTAAAACCCTGTACATGTAGATGCCATTGTTTTTCTCCAGTACCCCTTATGGTTATGAAACTTCCCCTGACAATGACATTTTGGGAAGATGCTGTTGTGACTTTATATGTGCAGGGCTATCTCAGGGGAACATGAAACTTACTCTGACAATGACATTTTGGGAGAGATGTTGTTGTGACTTTATATGTGCAGTGCTATCTCAGGGGAACAGGAAATTTCGAGACAACTTCCATAAATACAAGGGGAGCTTCTCAAACAATGTTTTTATGGAGTTGTTATTCTTGAGACAGCAAGGAGTGAACTTTTCTCTAATAAAAGGTTTCAAAAGAAAGAGCTGTTTGGGAACCATGGACGTAGCCAGGAGCCCATCACCCGGAGCCTCCATCTCTTATACAACCCTATGAGACAACCTTTGCGCGTATCTTTCTATTTTTAGAAACTGTGGGGCTCTTAGATTCTCACGCACTATATGCCATACAGTGCAATATACTGCAATACGACACAGCGCAGCACAACTCAACACAACGCAATACATTGCAATGCTCTATGCAATATGCTTTTTTGGGAATTCAAGCTAGCCTGGGGTGAAGACTGTTCTAAAAATAGAAAGATATGCACAAAGGTTGACTCAAGGATATATGAGAGATGGAGGCTCCGGGTGATGGGCTCCTGGTGTAGCCAGGAATTTTCAAAGGGGGGTCACACTGACTCATGCAGAGGATACTCATCAGATTGTCACCTGAATATTGTGGGTTGTTTGCTTACAAAAAAGGCTTACAGGGGGTCACAGGCACCCCAGGACCCCCCCCCCCCCCCTGGCTACGCCCTTGTTGGGAACAATCTGGGAGGTTAGATGTACTTAATGCGGCTTTTAAGCTGCATCCAGATAAGCCACACCCCTAGTTTGGCACTTCAAATTTATAAAAAAGTGGAAAGAAATGAAACAATTCAAGTAGAGTTTTGAAAAAGATTCTTCACAAGTACATTTCTTGATTTATTGATTGGAAGTCCTTGAATGTAAACTTATGTCAACTCGCTAACATTGAAAACAGGGAATACTTCAATCTGAAAGCCTTTCCTGTATTTTTAGCTCTGCAATAATACTGACATGATGCCCACTGATTGTATTTTTCAAGTTCTTTCTTTGGTATTTTCAACTAGTATTTTTTTTTTCATTTGTCAGTATTTTAATGTAATTTTACAAACCAAAAATAAAAAAATGCATCTTTTTGATATAGACATTTAATTTAAATTTATTAGGCTTTTAACATATTTTGTATCAATCACCGACAAGCCTCTCAGGAGAGTGTTCAATTAAGTCTTATCTCTCATCTCATTTGAAAATTTTTATGAAAAGTGTGGCTTATCTGCTAGTGTTTATATACTTTTTTGCTGCTTTTTATTTTAAGGCTGGCATTCTTCCACCACATCCTCGCAGTCTAGTTACTGCTGCAAAAAACCGGGAAGCCCTTGCTTCTGGAGCTCTGAGTTCAGATGTTTTGGAAGGAGCTGAAAAAGATGATGAACAAGAGGAAAACACTAAAGATTCTTAAAGTTTGATTTGGTGCTTAAGGATGGAACATTCTTGCCTACATGTATAAATGTTTCAGAGTACCCTCTAGTTAAATTGGGACTTTTAAAAACAGAAATTACAATGTGTGGCAAGTCTTAAGTCAGCTATTTCACATTTCGCTTGATTAAAGAGAGCTACAGTATACATAAAGGTATGCCAAACTTTTGGCAGGCTCGTATGACGACGATTGTGGATAGATACATTAGGTAGATAATATATTTAACATCAAAATTGCACAGGGGGTGGTCTCCCAGTCCCACGAGCCAGAGTAATGTAAGTAATTTAGAGTCACCCATGTGAGCGGCAAAGGCCAAGTCTGCAAGCGAAGCAATCTGGCATACAGAGTCTGGTGAAGAGCTGCCAGGGAAGTGACTTCTCTTGTGGCTTTGCTGCTCTCACAAGTGCTCCCCAAACATGAGCCTACCCTGTACTTGCAGACTGGAATATGAAACCACATAGTCCACTTTGTAGTATCACATTGATGTCTGTCACATTGTTTTCACAAATCAGCAATTTACAGAAAAATAATGTATCATGCAATGCAGGAGACTAACCATCCAGCACAATGTGAAATGGACTTGAAAATCTTCAGATTATCACTTTGAAGACGGCAAATAAAACAAAAAGAAAATAGTTTATTTGGTATCATGGTCTTGCATGTTTGAAAGGACAAATTGATGTACATTTATTAGTAAAAGTCTGCAGTCTTATTTTGCATTCTTTACGAAAGAAAATTTTGTGCAAAATGAATATTAAACAGTCGGATGGAGCATCATATTTTATTCTTGCAGAGTTAAATAAAGTGGAAAAGAAGATTCAAACTGAATTTCTTATCTTTTTAGATTTATTCACAAAATTCTTGCATTAAAAAAATTACTTCCCACGTATTTAGTATGATTTATAACTAGTACTAAATGTATCTTCTTTACCATTGGACTCTGTACTCAGTGGTGTACATCTGAATCCTTGCCAGTGATTGTAGAGTTCTTGGGCAAGAGACTTTTTATTACTCTTACAGCACTTCACTAGTGCACTAGGCGAATGTCTCTGTTGTGCGTTTTACTTCTCTTGCCATAAAAATGTGGGACTGCATGTGGGATTGGATGAAATCAAGCTACTTTGAGTTTGCACAATTTAAGTGTTATCTATGTTTCTTTGCATTTTCCAAAGCTTGCTTGTTTGCTTCTCCTCCCCATAATGTTGTAAAAATTGACCTGCAGTTAAAGAAGTATTAAAAGTTACATGTAGAACTAATGACAGTAATGTGAAATTAATTTTCTCAGCAACTTGTTAAAATTAAGCAACTCGTCACCTCATCACTAAACAGTCATGTTTTAATGTTTTGTCAGTCTGAAAAAAACACCAGCCTTGACTAGAAGTTTTTTTTATGAATGCAGTGTACAAAACTTCATTGCCAATAATGCATGTATTAGACCAACCTCAAAGCCCTAACTAATGTCAACAAACATCCCCCTTTGTGTTCTTTTAAAAAGTATTTGTTAATAATACTAGCTGATGTCAATATATAACTCCACCACTCAAGTGGGAAGAGTTTTATAACTTGTTGGGAGCACAAAAGAGTTACCTCACTTCTGGACCATACATGTACATGTACACTGTACCTTTCAATGTCCAATGCATCTTTTAGCCTTGAGTCATGTCCTGCAGACACCACACCCTTGATAGCTCTGATAACTGAAGTGTCTGCCCCAAGGAATTCTGATAACCAATCACAGCAACTTGTTACAACATCCTAGAACAAGGAATCAAAATTTAACATTTAAAATAATCATGATCAGGATTTACTTTTAAACAATTATATGCAAATGGCAACAAATTTTGCAAACTAATGTTTGGTCTTAAAATCAATCCAATCTGACTTTTGATTTGACTACCAGCTCAAAATGAAACATTGCAATGCTGACTTCGACTTGACCAAATGATCAGTCTCTACTAGTGAACGATTCTTTGACTTTTACTTTGATTTAACCTGATTATTTTTTTGCCTTGTCAGTATCATCTTGACCAGTGAGAATAAAATAGTTTTTTACATGTATTTTGAAGGTAAAAACCTGGTTATTAAGCATGTTATGTCAAGAAGCCCATTGCTCTTTGAAAATCCATTACAAACAGTCCAAAGGTCTTTTCGTTTATTTTTTCCAATTAATTTAGAAGTTTTAATTTACTACAAAGAATGTATGCATTTACATGTAACAAACTGATATCCTGTTCTTGATCATGAATTTCATTGTAACATTATCAAAGCATGTGTGGATTCATGTGCCAATAGCCGAGTGGATCAGTAGACTACTTTGACAATGTTATGACAAAATTTAGTGTCAATAACAGGACAGATGCATGAAAAAAACTGATCTCAATATGTTTTTATGCAATCAATTGTCAAATTGGCCACTGTCGCTCATTGTCACAATGCATAAATCGTAAATTGATGAGTCTGTCTGCTTATTGACAATGAAAATTAGCCAATGAGACTGTGAGAATTTCTGCAGTTATCGTAATTTAATTAATTATTGACAGAACATATTTTTTTCAAATAATGCATACTATTAGTAACCATCTAACCTGACCAAGTGGTAGCTCGCCATCCACCAGCCCCAGTTGATGACCATAGGACAGGTCCACTTTTTCTCCCTTCCCTAGTAGTTGTAGTGTTTTCTGTTTACCAAGTAGTTTCACAAGCCTTGCTCCACCACCCCACCCTGGTGTCAAACCCATCTTGACTTGGACAAATCTTATCTCTGCATCTTTAGACATGAGTCTGAAGTCACAGGCTGTTGTAAGCTGGCCAAGGAAAAAGAAGAACTGGTTTCTAAATGGCATGGAGCCCCACTTTTTCTCAAACTGAAGTGAAAGAAAGTGCAAGAAGAAAATATATAGCCAAGTGAAGGAAAGAAAACCTACACCCTTGCTTTCACATAGCTTGTTTCCTCTTTCTGCGATTTTCTGAAAGCCATGCTCAAAGAACTTAGAACTTAGGGTGTGTTTCTTTAAGAAAATCCAAGATTGGATAATTTCTTAATTCTGAAGGAATCTGAAAATGGATTTGGGGTTTCTTAACTAAACAGATCAATCCAAGATCTTTTGGATCATGGTGCATCAAAGGAACTGGCAAATCCACTTCCAGACTGAATTCTTCGGTTCCTTTGACACGCCATGATCCCAGAGATCTTGGATTGATCTTTCTGGCAAAGAAATGCAAAATCCATTTTTGGATTCCTTTGGATCTTGGATTTTCTTAACTAAAGAAACATGGCACCCTTAAAAAGGGGGTCTGTAGTCTTTAGTCCTCAGTCTGTGTTTTAGGCTTAACTGTAGAATACCTGGCCACTCCAAAACACTTCTTGAAACAGGGGCTTCATGGTTACATAGCCAAGTTGTAGCCATGTAGCCACATAGCCATGTACATGTATCAATGTAATGTGTCTCTTTCTTGTTCTAAAAACCTGCAAAAAGAAAGACTGTACACAAACGTCGTAGCCGCATATCCAGTGTTAAACACAAGGGGCACAACTTCAAGTGGCCAGGTATTCTGTAGTTACTCCATGTTTCACACTGACCGTTCAGAGAACCAATGGGCTACTCACCTCAGCACCTCCACCAAGTGCCCTTCCTTCCACAGCAGCCACACTAATAAGAGGGAGACTTTCCAGGCGACTCAGAGTTCTTTGCATAAAAGCACACATTAAGTTTCCTTCTCTAGGGGTATTGATCGTCTTAACTATACTTAAATCAGCACCTGAGCAAAACGAGCCTTCACAGCCATGTAAAATTAAAGCTTTTCCATGTTCCCATTGTTCCAGCTCGTCAACTGCTTCAGCAAGTCTGACCATCATGTAACCTGTCAATGCATTTTTACGTCCGGATTTAAGAGAGAAATTACTGCCGTTCCTTCCTGCCCACCTGTTAGGTTAGTAAGTGTTACATCTCCACTCCCTAAGACTTTAAATTTCTGCCGTACTTCAGCTTCGTCAAAGAAACTATTTTCACCAATTCTTGAACCAGAGCAAAACAGTTTTGTAAACGTCCTCCGAACAGAAAAATGCGTAAACGAACTTCTTACTAAGTGAGAACGACATGACTATTGTCAGTAATTCAGAGGATATGTGATTGACGAGTTACAGATCGCTACTACAGCACCCATAGGACCGTCAGTATAAAAAAACCGATGCTCTTTCCGTCCTTTTTTCGAAGCACTAGTGCGTTGCCATATTGACCGTGAACGTGGAAGCCCGATGGGGAGCATGGTGAGAAAAGACTGAAGCTCGCACCCAGTACTCTCATCGCGTCAGAAAACGCCGTCCCGTAACGAAAACGGAGCTTTTTCGAAAAGTCAAAACGCTCTTCAAACCGGACGAATTTGAAAAGGCCGCCTTTTCGTTTTCGTGTCGACGGAAACCATTGTGACAATGGAGCTTTCCCGAAAACGATGACATCACGATGACCTGTGTAGTTTTCCTCAAACATAAATCCAAACTGAAAAACTGACCAGTGATTGTGAGTAGTTTTTGGAATACTGATATTGAGTAAAACGAATCGGAATAGATGATATATAGAGGAATTCAAAATAATTGGATATGGGATATTTAGATGGATCAAGTGGGCCAAAAATTAACGGAAATCGCCCCCCTCTCTAATAGGGAACTTAAGCATCGACAACGAAATGGCACGACGACGACGGGCGGAAGTAAAATTTTCCCGCGCGAGGGTTCTGCGCATGTGCGATGTTGTCAAAACGTCGTCCAGCCTTCGTCGACGACTGAATCTCAGCAGAATTTCGTTCTGGTGAAAACGTAAGTAAATAACTAAACTTTTACATGCTGATAAACATCCATCTCCACCATCTGTTGTAATGATTGTTTTTTTGCATTATTTGTGGACCATCGGAAGTCAAAAGTTTAAAAGTTTAGCGAATTTCAACAAACTAAAATTACTTCTCTTTCAGAAGGATCCGAAACCATGGCCGGCGAGGAAGAACCAGTTTAGCGAACCTATGGATCTTGTCTCCATATTTGCATAGGAATGAAAGTCGCTTTAACAGCATAGAGAGACCGTCTAGTCCATCACAAAAAGAGCGCTGACTGCAGGTAATCATGTCAGGGATTTGCAAAACTTCTTTCAGAATTCGTATATCTCGTTTTCCAAAGCGAAACTCTGCAAAACTCTCGGACGCATCGAACTCTTTCAGGTCAAAAGGCGCGTACGAATCATACGGAAATTCGAGGTCGTACAGAACAACAAATTCATCATCATCGATAAAGCCATCGTTGTGATTAATTAGAAGCAGTTTTGGACGTTTTTGAAAGCCATAGCGAGAGCAACTAGTCGGAGAATCAAAACTCGTCCTCTCCTCAAAACATCACACTGCTTAACTTTCCTTTTTCCCGCCGAGAACGAAACCCTCGACTGAATCCTCCTTGGGTTACGAACGTCGTCGTCGTGCATTTCGTTGTCGATGCTTAAGTTCCCTAATGGGGCATCAAAAACCTTTCACTTGACACTGAAGACGCGGTGTCGTCCACAGACGGTGGCCATTGCTTTTGGTCACGTGACATTTGCTGACTACAGACTGTGGACGACTTAACCCTCCGGTTAGACTGTGAATTACGCTCAGGGCCTACTTACGGTTAGCTCTCTATACCAGACATGCAAATTCGGAGTATTAGTTTAACATTGCGTAATATGCAGTCTGCAAATGCTATAAACTCCCGGGGACCATACACTGCCGACCATGACTTTCGCTCATTTTGTCGAAATTTCACTCACCAAAAACAGAACTAAAACCCAGCCTGGGACCCCAGCCCAATATAACTGAAACCTAGCGATGATTATCAGAATTTTCACTGTATATCCCTGTCGAAGTGGGTGATAAAATGGTTCAGTCATTGACAGGAAGTGAAAGTCTTAGCTCAATTCGTTTCATGTCAAGGTCGACGTTAATTTGAATCAATTAGGCTCGACAGATTTAGAAAATGAAAACAAAAGAGCGAAAAAATACTTGGGTGGACCTGCCGCTGTATTCTATACCGGGCTTGTCTAATAGAACGGCAAAAGATCGACTTCAGTTCATAGACTGAGGGGGGTGAATAGGTCTACGGATCGGCGGATTTGGTAAATATTTTAGCCCGGATTCTGGATTCAGAGCGAAATTTTAACGGATCTGCGGATCCTATGATCACAGCAGATCGCGGTTTTATCCACTTTTTTGGGCCCGGATTTGGATTATGGTTGTTAAGAAGTTGGGATCGTGGATCTCAACGTTCCCCCGGAAAATTTCATTTTCTCTCTTCTATGTGCCTGATGTCATGCAGTGGAGAAAATGACTAGAAATAGTGAGGCACTTGAGCTTGACGTGGCCATAAGTTTGCTCCTTTTTCTCGTATGTGCAAGATTTTGTTTTGATACAGCCGTTGGTTACATAAATATTTCGTTCAGTGATACACATGTAGTCATCCTCAACGCTGAAACACAATATCGCGCAATTCAAGGCAACTCCACAACCAAATTAAAGTCGCTTTGTATCTCGCCTATCATCTAACGCGGCAAACAATTTGCGGATTCGGATTTAGTTGATTTTTTGAGCGGATCGACGGATTCAGCCATTAATTTTAGCGGATCGGCGGATTTACATGCCCCTATTCACCCCCCTCTTCATACGTGGAACGTTTTGTAGCGACTATAATACATACAGTACAAATACATTATATAAATTATTTTCTTCCCAGAGTTCTTCGCTCTTTCTATTTTTGTCATGTATACACTGCTTGTTTTGATCTTTTTGGAACAAAATGATCATTAGCGCTGGGGTCGAGAATGCAAAATGGCGGGGGGATCGAGAAGAGATGTATTCCTCTTGCTTCGAGAGCACTCGGACGAAATGTACTTGCTTGAAGTGCATCCGAAGTGCATCCATAGTCATGACAAATCTCGCACACTTGTTCATTCTCAAATATTCCATGGAAGAGAGATTTTCGATTCTCCAGTGAAAATGATGAATACATTCATTTGGGTTTACCTTGGGGTAAAAACCTGTGAAATTTTTCTTTGTTTTGTAGCTATTGTTGGGGTTAGAATACTTACAAATTGAGTGCGTAACGGAGTGATGCAGTGTAATACCTTGTCTTAGCTAAATTGGGAGCGAAGGTATACTGGAAATAAGTTTTAGGTTAAAAAAAGTTGGAGGTTAACATGACCCCAGCTGAAATAGGTTTCTTTTGAGGGGGTGCAGTGGGGGTTGTAATCGGAAGGATTTTTGCACTTGAGATTCGGTGGGGGAGGGGGCTTGTCAAGAGGCTTTCCTAATACTTACTGCCACCCGTTACCATTTTGACTTTTTTAAGATACTAAATAAAGATAAAGAAGAAACAAGTTCAGTATAAGGTGCAAAAGTACAACATTTAATCATTATTAAAAAGTGGCAAAGGTATACAAGCTCAAAAGTTAAGACTTCATTGAAAGCACTTTACACGGCGTGTTTGGGGTTAAGGTCATAATCCTCTTGTTCATCTTCCGATTCTTTGTCCAAGAAAGCCTCAAAAATCTTTTGTTTGGCTTCTCTGTGAGTATCCTGCCGCTCTTGAACTTCTGCGGCTGGCGTCTCGTTTTCGTCCATCTTACCACGACGACGACGACGGCGCCGTCTTCGCCAAGCGTCACTTAAAAGAAGAACAAAAACAAAAACAAAACAAAAATCCAAAGCAGGAAAAATAAATGATTGAATTCTTTGATATATTATTTTGGTTGAAAGAGAATTCGAATCTTTCATGAACAGATCAGAAATCGCCTTTTCATCACCTTCAGGGGAAAACAAATATATAACAATTATTCCATGAGCCCGCGTTGGATATGAAGTGATAGAATAACCAACGAGCGCGTAGCGCGAGTTGGTTATAATCACTTCATATCCAACAAGGGCGAATGGAATAATTGTTTTAGTAAATTCTCAAACCCGGTTTTGCCGCCGATTTTTATTTCCACAATTTTACAAAGCGAAATATTTTAAACTTGGCGCACTATTTTCCAGATGACGTAAAACTCGGACTATTGGCTCATAGTCGGAGTTTTTTAGCCAATCAAAAAGCTAGAAATGCAATAGTCGGAGCTGAGAATTTACTAAACCTTGATATTTTGTAAGGGACATAAATACCGCGTTGAGTTTAATGTCAGTAGCTATAATCTCTTTAGAAGGAATATTCCTTAGCTACGCCAACAGCGTTTCCTTCTCAACCTTACCTGTCATTGATCAACAGAGATGCAACAACAAACATCAAGAGAACTGCGATCCAAAACTTGTTCATTTTGTTCAACAGTAGCTAAAGAAAGAAAACAGAAGTATTTGATACATTACGCCTCAAACAATGTGATTTACTTTCCACGTCAAAATTGGGATTGAAATTCCAATTGGACAAAAACAGGCAATCCTTACTTAAAATCGAAATGGTAAAGATTCAGGTTATCTGCATGAATCAAACGTTTCACAGAACAACCTGACAACAAAATAATCAAAGCTCTAATATATCTAGTTTCTGACTTTCGATGAGACACGGCAAAGGAAGATTATTATCACTGATTTGATGGGTTAAATCTGTTTCAATATCTCGCTTACTTTTTGGCGCGTAGCGACCAGAGCAGAAAATTCTCCTTCTTCTTCTCTACAAGGAATTTCAACTGACTAGCGCACTGTACTGCCGAGTTATTTATAATTCTCGAGTTTACTGCGTTGTAATAAAACTGTTAATGATTTGGTGACAACCATCTGCTACATGAAATAACATTTTCATTGTGTTAATTGATAAACAAAAACGTGTAATGTTGAGTTGCAAAATCTGTAACAGGTGTGCTGAGTCCAGCAGGGTTCGCATACATGAACAAAGCTTTGCTATCAAAGGGCGTTCGATCTCGAACCCTCAGAACCTGACTACAGTAAAGCAGAATATATGGCTACACGATGATTGACTAATGACATAAGCGCTTCAGTTTCGGCTCAACCAGAAAGGGCATGGCAAGATTTTTTCAAGGGTCCCAAGACGTTTCAAATATTTTTGGTGTGGTGCTTCTTCAAAAAATTAAAAATTTTCAAAGAATGTCATTAGGACGTTTGGCATCCAGAAATCTCAGTGCAGAAGTATTGCGACCAAAGACCTAAACAAGTTAATAATTACTAAACGCTAATGAAATGTTTGTAGTCAATACTTTTGTGGCATGATGTCTTTTTTGCTGCACAACGAGCGGCGAACCAGTAACTAAGAGATATGTCCACCCTCTCACCTGAGCACTTGCTATGAAAATTTGCAGGATGATTTTAGCGACATTTTCAAACAAGTAATGATTTGGTGGTAGCCATCTGCGTAATTCGTGATCGTTAAGTTTAAGCTTGTTGTTTTAATCATTTTCTTGTTTAAAAATCACCGCGTTGTCGCCGCGTTGCCGGTTGTCGTGTTAACTGATGGGCAAAAACCTAACACTTGTAAAAATTTCCATAGGTGTGAATCTCGCTGGAGAGACTTCGTAAAATTACCAAAATCTGTCAAAAAACTCCCTCTAAAGATGCACGACACTTAGTATAACAGTGGACGATTGTGTTTACTAGGTGTTTGTTTACTGGTTTTTCTGCAATGCCCAGCGGAGACGCTGTTGCTGACGCTGTCGTCGTGGTAACATGGCCGGAAGCAACACGCCCACCTTAGGCGAGCAAGAACAGGAAATTTTCAAAGAAAGATCATCAAGCCATTGTTTGTCGAAGAATTGGAAGATAAACTAGGGGATAAGGAGAAAGTGATACATAATTGAGCGCGTTTATCTTTGTCACCTTTTACCGGTAATCAGGATTATAAGAGGCAATCCCTGTAAGAACGGACCGGTCTATATGGTTTGAAATATAGATTACGCTCATTTCTTAGGGGCTTCAAGAAATTCATGTCATAATGTATATCCTAAAACCACAATCCGTTCTATTAAATTTTTCGCGTTTTAATGGCATTTTCGGTTCACCCGAGTGGACGCTCGTGGCGGCCATTGTCAACACCAAGATTTAACATATCTTTGAAAATTAATTGAACAAGAACAAAAAATCTCTGCCCAAAACAAACAACACCGTTACTTAAATTTTGTCTTCAAAATGTGCCAAAACGATTTTTATAAACATTGAGCTCGAACCAAGAACTCAGCGAGGCTTAATAACAACCGTTTCATACAGCTCGATGAGACACGCAAAAATGGATCAAGTGGAGCATCCTATTCCCGTCAAACCAACACAGCCTAAAAGTAGATACACTAAGACATGTCACTACGGCAAGAAACCTTGTGGTATCTCCTTGATAAAATATTTATGGCGTTGTGAACTTGGAATTTGGATTCTACGTGAACTAGCCATCGCTGACATCAATGCATAGTACAGCTTGATCTAGCATATAGAACCGCTCAAGGTTACCGTATACCTTCAGGGGTGTCTCGCGTGCAAGCAATGTAGCGCGTCCGGTTTAAACTGTAGATAGCTAAACCCCTATATCAAATTAAAGCTTACAGAGATACCAATAATTTTGAAATAAAATGAATTGTCGAATTTTTCACGACTTCTAAATGCAAGCTTCCGAAGCACCTTTTCAAAGCTATAAGTCAAAGCGAATTTTGTTTTTCGCTAATTCAATTTGTTACTCAGTTTCCGGACCCAAAGCGCTAAAGAAACCTTGTCTGCGTTTTGCCATAATCAGTTACAGTGAAAAGTTATGGAACGCTTTCGAAATAGTATTAGAAAAATGTGAAGGGATTGTACAAAACCCCTCTCATTTAAGAAATATTTGTAAAGAAAAAAATTCGCAGACACGATTTTGTAGTTTAGGTGTTAATCTACCCATTCTCAAAATTTTGGCGGCAATCGGACAAATTCCCTATGAGTTTTAGCTCTTTACAGTGTCCACTTCAAGTGGAAAAATTGATTCGAGAAAACAGCACTAAACAAGTCAATCAGTCGGGTAATTTTTACTTCCGGCCAAAACTTAAAACCGCCATTCCTCTGCCAATATTTAATCTTTTCCAATGATTTCTTTTTTATATCAGTAGAGATTTCATTTGGATCATTACTTAAACCGAAAAATCGAAATTTGAAGAAAATTGCCGATCTGAAGGTATACGGTTAACTTAAGGTATTGAGCGGGCCACTTTTTCCTCTTTTCACTGGTAGGAGAAAAAATTCTGCCTTACAGGATGAAAATAGTGGTCGTTTAATCCATGATCCGCGGAAACTACCTTCCATCCTGAACAAACACTTTGCTTCATGTGAATCTACCTTAGCTCCTAAATTACCCCACTCGGAACGCCATTTATCGGAATTTTTGTCGTTAATAGTCCAAAGACTTACTTCGATTTTTTTATTATCATTATTTATTTATTTATTTATTTATTTATTAAGTTACCATCCTAATATACATAGGATAAAAGAGAAAGAAAATAAAAGAGGAAAACAATTAATACAAAACTTACTTACAGTACAATATGATAGTTAAGACTCATGACGTCATGCAGTATACATAGCTAAAGCTACACTATTTACAACATTTACTTACTTAACAAAAACAAAGAAAACGCGTTATCAATGCCTATCCAATAATATGTTGAAAGTACTTTTGGAAAGCAGTCATAGACTTGTTTTTAAAAGCTATTTCTTTCTGTATGTTTAATTTTTCTTTCAAGAATATGAGAAAACTGTCGAAAGAGAGCTTTTCGTCGTGTAGGCAGCTATAGTATATGGAAAATCTCGCAATTAAAAGAACACACTGTGGTTCAAAGAGTAACTATGTTCCGATTTGTCAAAAACACCGTATAAAATCATACTATTATATTGGATAATGTTAATTTCTCTCTCGTTTTATTTGTCCACCAGTTTTGAAAGGTCTTCCAAAAGGCTACAACGTAAGAGCAGCGTAAGAACATATGATTTAGGGAGTGTGCTCGGCTAAGCATTGAGGGCATACATCGTTGTCAGAAAGATTGGCTCTGAAAAGAGACGTTTTAGTTGCGAGAATGTTGTGTATAATTTTATATTGAAACATTGTAATTTTAATGTCATGCTTGATCTGGAAGCGTAATTCATACACTTTTTGGACGGTTTCAGGAGTGAAACCATGTCTTACGATTTTAGCTTCAGCAGTAGGTGGTACTAAGGAATTCTTCAACAGCAAGCTATATTTTGTAGAGATGGTTTCTCCTTTTTTTCTCATTTCCTGGACATAGCGGAGGAGGATTTCAGATACTGACTTCCAAGAAGTTGATATAGAATTAATAAGGATGACCGGTGTTTTGAACTTTTTACTTCGATCCTGTCACTCCTGGTGATGTAGAATCGGAAATATCGCTATTATCTTCGAACAAGTCACATGGATTTATTCGTGATAAAACACCAACATGATTGACCACTTTTGCTTGAATGCAGTTTTTGCGAGAAAATACTGAATTGAAACTAGCGCGCGCACTTAGTACTCCACGATAAAAATTCACCATGATTAAGCGTGGGGGGAGGGGGGGGGGGGATCTTAACTAAAATTTGCACTTTTTTCTTCAACAAAGTCAGCTACAACTTCAAGTGTGTGACGGTAGATTTTCTTGCTGCAAACACTGTAAATATCTGAATGAACGGACACTTGGACTGACAACTCGAGGAATCCAACTCTGGAGTGCACTGCTTGCCTGCGGGAACGGAATCTCGTCACTATTTCCTGGTACTCGAGGATCTACTTCTTTGGTCTTCAGTACGGACGTCAAGCAAGAGACATAACTTGGTGTCCCTCCCGACTCCCCTTGGTATAATTTTTGCTTAACACGTGACGTGAACATTGAACTTTGATCGCTGTGTGTTTTTTTGAGCGAGCGGTTTTTTTGTCGGAGGAGTTTATTATGAAGTTATTGTGCCATTCCTTTAGAAGCAAACAGTTCGGTAAGTTAGATTTCGCCTTCGCTATTCAAAACAAAACATTTGGACCCAATGCCTTTGCTTTGTAATTTTCAGAAAACCTCACATACGTATATAAGCTTACACGTGTAAGCTTTTGATGAATTTGATGGAAGCGAAGAGTTTCATTCAGTTGTGATTGGTCAGAAAGTAATTTATTCTGCATTACCTAGCGTCGAGGATGGTAATCGACGATGTAATTCAAAAAGCTTTACAAACGCACTATATTATCCTTTACACGCCAAGTGTTTGCAATTTGACTATGTAACTTCTAAGAAACAATACGAGTCGAAAGGACGTCAAATAAAATAGGGTATTCTAATTAACAATGTTCGAAGTTTCCAAATTAAAAAGTAGATGGCTAAGATTACAATTGACAGGTTGAAATTAAGATAGAACAAACTTAGATAACAAACTAAGATAGAACAAACTTATTTCCGGAAATTGATGTGACTAATAATAGCAAAGGGAAATTATCACAGGAATAAAACTAATAGAACTTTATCACTGAAAAATAGTTCAGCTGGAAGACTATGGTTCGCTTCCGCGGAAGCTGATACGGAAGGGAAACTCAAAAGGACAAGATAATGAATTGTTTGTCTACTGAATGAAAGTTAGTGGAAACGATCGACGTTGCACACGTACAGGTGTGCAAAGAATCGGTACTGAAAGTGTTTTTTTACCGTTGGCTTTCCTATAATCTTCCAAATAATAAACAAATGACCAAATAACGGCGAATTTTCTCATAACAAGTGTTTGCATTTAGATACTAGTTTTCGTTTGCGACTTTCTAGGTACTTTTTTTTTCCTTGAATGTAGTTCACATTATCAGTTGAATAATTGCTAAATGAATTCCGCTCTATGTGAGAGATAGTCAAGCAACAAACCGGTAGCAAAACCTGAATCATAAGTTACCGGCATCTGGAAGTACGTGGGCGCATTGGTAAATGACACATACTGGCTATGCGAAATCTGGTCCAAAAATTCATAAGGATTTTTAAATAAGTTAGATAGATGAAAATGTTGCATTGCGTGTATAGCGGAGCTCTAAAACTTAAAGAAGCCTTTATATTACGACCCGTTGACCACCTGCTACAAAATGATTTGGCAGTTCGGCTGATACATTAAATTTAGTCCTAGGAAGAGACTACATTTTCTTGCAACATCGGCAAGCCATGCAGCGATACTTCTACGAAACCGTTATACCCGTGGAAGATGAGATAAAAAAACAGGCTAGACACTACGTGTTGTAATATTAATTCAAACAATTAATTACTGGCGACTGAATGTCGACTAGCGTCAAAATACGTATTTTAATTTCTATTTTTCCATGCGGGAAAGCCTGTCGACATATGCTCGGTTATCATTTGTTGGCATGTGAAGGTAAGTCAAACAAAAAGAAAAAAAGATAAAAAACATTCGTTACCACTTAAAGACAGGAAATTGAAGTAAAAATAAATATAAAAAATAGACGGCACACTGATACCAACGGCGGATATGACCAAAATTAAATAAAACGAAATAAAGGACGAAATAATAATAATGAAAAATAATTAGTTCTTTAGTCCTTTGCATTCAATTTTGGTCATCATGATATCCGCCGTTGGGATCAGTGTGCCGTTTTTTTTGTATTCTAAAATTTTGATTCAGGTCTACTTAAAATCCGGCACTCTCATCGGTTTGTTGCTGTGGTTATACAGATTTTAATTCCATTTAAAGATAAATATCTTAGGTTCCAAGTATTTTTAATCCTGTACGTGCAGTGCGAGACGTCTATTAAAAAATTAAAGTGTTTTGGCCACCAAAGAAGTTCGCTGTTTGCTCTCTTCACACATATACTATACATTTCAGTAAGTATTGGTAGGTTGTTACACAACATGACTGAATAATAAATAGCCCACCCACTGGCGCATTAGCTATTTGCGTGGTTGAGGAATTCGATTATTATCAAACTTAAATGGCCAATCGTAGCATCGTACCACCATCAGCAAATTGTATTCATGTTTGATTAGAATCCGCTATTCCTTTAAGTCTTGTCAGTAATGGAAACCAAACATGCTCTGTTATTTTACGTCCTTCATTGGACCATATACGGCAGGGTTTTCGCTGCCGACGAAGATTTCACATCTCATTCAGGCTACTTCGTAACGCGGGAAAATAAGCGGCTTACAGGGCACGTTGTTAAATGGTTCGAGTCTCCAAGTTTGATGTCATGCAGCCAGTCGTGTTTGAGAAACGCATGGTGCAGTTCCACAAACTTCAAGGCGTCTTCCCAGGAGGATGGCAGAGGAACATGTGAACTGAACAAGCACGACAGCTCGCTTATCAACGAAAACACCAAGTTAAATGAACAGCAGGGGTTCATATTCTCAATGTTTCTGAAGGTAAGAAACTTAATAGTTAAAAAGTCATGCTTTACAAAAACTGCTAGCTTATCAGTTTTATTTGCAAATTATGCAGCAATAACAACAACAGCAACTTTTATTTGCACTGCACTAAAACTTTTACAGTGTCAGTAACTGGATACCCAAAATAACTTTAAAGCTAAACTAGTTGGGTGACGATTTGGTTAACGAAAATAAGAATAATTAAAATGACATTTTCATAGGTGACATATAGCGACAGGTAAACAACCCACCCTAGCTTAATGTGCACGCCAATGTTCCAGTTTTTTTGTGAAGATGGAGGAAAAATATAGATGAATGGTTAAATCTTATGATATCTGCAAGAAGAAAGAGAAATTTCGCACTACTTGTACAGATATTTACGTATACGGCTCGTGCAATTTTGAGCCGGAAAAGTTCAAATATCAGTCTTAGTGCAAATTAATTGCACTCGCGTTCATGACGAGAATGCAAATTTTGGGAAACAGCCATGATAGACCCTTCTCCAAAATGGCGGGTGAGAAATAAGTTAAATATTAAAAGCGTATACCCAGCACTAGTAGTAGGACACACCTTAACTTGAGTAAACCCTAGATAAAGTTTCAGGCATTTTCAGGTGTAATATAAGTTGAGAAAATGTAAGTTGAAAACGTTTGTATGAGTACCCTGAGTCATACAAACGTCTGTAAATTTTTCAGTTTTCAACTTACATTTTCTCAGCTGATATTAACGCCTGAAATGCCGAAACTTTGCAGGGTCACTAAAGTAAAAGTGTTCTTTCTAGCGACTGGTATACGTTTTTAATTTTAAACTTATTTGAATTTTCGGCCACCATTTTGGAGAAGACGGGTCTATTCTCAAAATTTGTAGAGGTGGTTAATAAGTCTCATGTAGAATGGCGTATGATTTTATGTTTTCAAATAACAGTTCTGTCTAAGACCTTTTTACTGTTCAGATTTGATAAAAATTGACCAAATATTGAGCACGTAAGTGATACTTTGTACTAGATGGGAATCGTGGGAGTGGTTTTGTGCATGTTTGGTTGCCTGCTTGTTTCCAGCTGAAAATCATGGCCGGATTCAAGCACAAGCCGGCGCTTTGTGTGACTGATTAAGGCTGGTTTTCACTAACGCATAAGCAAAAGCCGACATACGCAGAAGCAGTAAGATCTTGATAATTAGCGCCTTTTATTAGGGAAATTTCGAACAAAAAGGTGCTAATTATCAACATCTTACTGCTTCGCTATGTCGCTTATGCTTATGCGCTAGTGAAAACCAGCCTTTAAGGAATAAATATAAGCCTTCTTGTACAAGGAGTTTACATAACTGCTATTTCTTTCAGGGCTGTTTAATGACCGGCTGTGCAAATGGTGGTTCTTGTTTGTACAACTCGGAAAATCAAACCTATTCCTGCGTGTGCAAGAAGTCATGGACGGGAGACAATTGTAAAGTGGGCAAGTATCGGTATTACAGTGTACGAAAGGAATAATGCCACGGTCGCTCGTCGGAACTAAAATTAATTTGTAATGGCAATAGCACCGGAAAAAATATGGATTTACGCAACTGGAAAACCCGAACAAAACTTCAGAAGTAATTTGAAGGAATCTGATTTTTTCCACTGCTAGGTTTAACTCTGTAACGTATGGTAGGCACCCACTGCGATGTTTAGGACCCAAATTGTGGGGAAAACTGTGAACGGATGACAGATTAATGAGTTTTAAAGGCGCATTCGTGACAAAGATTCAACTTAGTCAACAGAAGTTGGCTGCAAGGGTTATATCCTCTGCTCAACATGAAACTCCTAAATCTTATTAGTAAATCCAACTAGTGCTCTATTATCAATGCTGCGTTCTGATTGGTTGAGCTACTAGTAGGCTATTTGTTATAGCCCACTAGTAGCGAAAAGCGCCGGCTTTGAAAACCAAAACAATGGCGGCTGAATCGCTTTAACTAGCGAAAGATGTTTTTTGTCTCGATAGTTTTTTTGACCAACTACTTGGATTTTACTAAAACAATTATTCCTCTCGCCCTACATGGCCTCTGAGTCAATAGCCCATTCGGCCTTCGGCCTCATGGGTTATTGACCAGAGCCCACACGGGCTCGAGGAATAATTGTTAATTAGTAATACTTAACAATTAGACCCGTAGCCGTGTAAACCAGGTGCGATTTTCAGTGCGATTTGTCGCCGCGATATCGCAGGGGTTTCGAACATGTTTGAAACTTGACTGCAACTCAAGCGCGAAAAAAATTGCATCGAGTTGCCGCGACAACAATCGCCTGTGTAAATGGGCCTTTAGAATCCAAAAATTCCAAGGATAAACGATGATTTAGACTGCAAGAAATAGACTTGTACCTTGCAAAGGCCTTTTTTTCATATATACAAGTGATTCAAACAATAGATTAACAACTCAGTGAACAAATGTCATATTTTTGTTTTAAGGAAATATATAGGCCTACCTCTCCACGTAACTCAATATTCATTTCTGTAATTTTACCAGTGTATTTAACGTGGTACCAGGTGGTCGTCAAGACTGGAAGTGCTCACCGTGCCGGCACAGATTCCAACGTGTATATCAGAATCAATGGAACAACGGGATACATAGAGAAACAAATTGATAACCCAGGGAATGATTTTGAGAAAGGAAGGTAAATAGGTGTGGCAATTTTTAACCACTGAACCTACTCTTTAATTAACATGAATTAAACATATTATGCACATTCTTACAACCGTGAAAGTTTAAAACGCAAAATCTCTATTTATTACTGTACCAATTTTTTCGAATTAATGATTCAGAGTTACTATGTGACCATTTGAAAACCTCACTGCTGCTATATTCCATTGTTAATTCACGTTTAGTAAAAGAAAATACTTCGCCTCAAGTTGTCCGACTGAGCAAGGCAAAGTAGCTAGTGCCTACTTTAAACTAGTACAAAAATATTTCTGGAGTCTTTTGTCAATGTTTCCGCTCCCGATGCCTTCTAAAACTTCTTAGAGTTTAGAGATTTAAAATGTAAAAAATGCCTTTTTGGTGTGTTGAGATACTACCATAACTGGCTTCAAAATAACCTGGTACTGCTGATCTACAACCTCAATCAGTTCGTAATCATGGCCGAGAGCAAACAAAAATACCAAGTAGTGACATTTGGCTCAGGATTTTTTAAAGATAATCCCTTTAAATACTAGCCTTTTCAGTATAATGGGACATTTGAACGATGCTATTTACTTCCTTTTCAGTGAAGATACCTTTATTTTCCAAGGCAAGGACTACATTGGAGAGTTACGAAGTGTAAGCATTAAGCGCGACAACGATGGATCGTCCCCTGATTGGTATCTCGAGACGGTAAACGATTGAGTAATACCCAAGGTGGATGGAAACAGTTTCCAGTACTTTCCAAGACCTACAGTTTGATAGGTCATTATAACCATTCTTTATCGGTTGATGCAAAAATCATGGTATCAACAAACTGCCTAATCATCGGTGAACAAGTTGCTGTTAATTTTGTGGCACAATAGGTTACCATAGAAACAATATGACCTGCTAAAAGCAACCTTAATTTTAGATTTAAGTGCTTATAACCCAAAAACGAGCTCGGTGAACCCCCATTTTTTATTATCGAATTGCAATCAGCATGATAAGATGCAACTTTTTGCAAAGTTTAAAAAAGTTCTGCGAAGGGCGTGCAGAGCCACCTTAAATTTTCAAGGTGGCTCTGAATTCCCTTAGCATAGTTTTTTTAAACTTTGCAAAACGTTGCATCTTATCATGCTGATTGCAATTCGATAATAAAATATGGGGGTCACCGAGCTCGTTTTTGAGTTATAAGCGCTTAAAGCTAAAATTAAGGGTGTTTTAAGCAGTTCATGTTGTTGTTATGGTAATCTATTGTGCCACAACATTAACAGCAGCTTGCTCACCATGATTTTGGCATCAACCGGTGTAGAGTGGTTATAATGACCCATCAAACTCCAAGTCTTGGAAAGTGCTGGAAACTGTTTTCAGCCACTCGCCTGAAGTCCACAGATAGCAAGTATCAGTACAAGCTGCTTTCATACTTAATAAGTAGATCGTGCAAGTAGCCAAGGAACTGCAAGCTAATTAAGTGAAGATTCAATTAGTAGAACTGGGACTAGCAGAAAATCACGCGAATGGGGACATCGTGTTAGAAAAAAGAAAGTAATCCCTGTTTCTCAAAAACTCCCACTTAAAACAACCTTAACAACATCAAGGTTTTGCAAATACTGAGATTTGCACCCACAGTTATGTTTTATTACCGGAGGCATTTCTTACAGTAAGAAACAGCTCATGATATCCAGAAAAAAAAAAAAAACAGAAAACGCGTGATCATCCGTGTGATAGTGATGATGATGCGATTTGTCAGTTCAAGTGTAACAGAGAAGTTATGAATTTACGAAATTCCTGAGATAGAACATGAAATCAAGTGACAGAACAGTCAATGTAAAATAAGAGATAGATGACAAAGAGCAAACAGGAAAAAGGATGGTCTCACCTTGTTATGAGCTCGAGATTTTTATCGTGCCATCATAGTTGACAAAGGTGTGTGGCATTAACAGTGATACCCTTGAAAAAAATTACTCGATTCTGATTGGATAAAAAGGAGTACTGTTTTCATGTAACAAAGCTGCAAATTTGCAACACTAGTGCAAATTCCAGAGACATCTGAAGTTAGCATTAGTACGAGGACACTCGTGACTACCATCGGTAGTCCGAGGTATTTAGAAAGTGGGCTAGGTTCAACGGAAGCCTTTTAAAGGTAGACGAAAATAATTGGACGTTTTCCGAATACTTTCGAAGATCTACAATTATTATCGAAAGATTTTGGAACACCTCCGATAATAACTCAAACCCTGGCAAAGATTACCGAAGTTTGCCGAAGAGTACGGATAATTTCTTATAATTAAGATTGCTAAAAATTACCCGAAGCTCGCCAAAGACGTCCGAACATTAGTGGAAGTTTTGGAAATATTTTCAGAAATGTTCAGTCGAAGGTATCTGCAAATAGTTAGACGTTCACCTCTTCTTGGCTAAGGACTATAAAACGTAGGCCCCGTCTCCTGCATCTTCGATGTTATGGTTAGCAGGGGACCTAAACGAACCCATACACTTATGGTAAAGAGTAGGGCATGAAGTTTCCAGTGTTGTGGTCTGGCGTTTGTTGTTATACTGAGGGTTGGGGTGGGAAATGCTCGAAGATATTAGCTACGATAAAGCAACTCTAAAATCCGAGGGTAAATAAAGTATTCACTCCCTCTCTTAGGGACCTGATTATGGCTCTTGCTAGAATACCATTCAAAATGTAAAAAATGTCCACCTTTTTTCTCGATTTCTTCGTGCTCGTCTTGCTGGTGCTCATCCATCTTTAGAGGCCCGGCGCGAATTTGTGATGTCACGATGTCACACACGTGGATGTGGGTGCGAGAGGCTGTCAGAGTAACCTGACAGAGATCATGGCCGTTTTTTATTGCCTTTTCCATTTATTTACTTGCTATTTTGCTCTTTTCGGTCGTTTCGCTTGTTTCTTGGTTTCGTTTTGGCCGTTTCATTTCGTCTTTTCGGGTTTTAGTACGATATGCAACTGGCCTCGTCTACATCTCATATGTAAACATAAGGGAGTTTTACCATTATTTGATTGAAACGAACTACCTTGGAAAAAAGTTCCTGAGTGACTTGGTTTAGTTCTAGTTGTTTCGCCACGCCTAAACAAAAGCTAATGAACCTGCCCTCATCTCTTCTTTTCTGGACTTGTTTCCGGCAAGGAAAGTATTTTGATTAGCTCGTTATGATCGTTCCGTTCAGTCTTTACAGCACTATTGAAATGAAATGAAACCGCGTAAATTTGCGAATAGATTTTTAGCCGGGAAAGCCATCAGCTTTTAATCTTACGGAACTCAGGAAACAGTCAAATTTCTATAGAAGAAAATGTTGCTACCTGGCAATGGGACACGTCTTCCTCGGTTTTGATGAAAACGGACTGATATAGTTCTTCAGTATCGTCACCCTCATGATCAGATTCACCTTCTAGGATGACAGCATCTTTCGCCTCACTCATGGTCGTATGAGAAAAATGTGGACGCTCTCTCGCTGACTTATACAGCGCGCGTGGTTTCGAGTCAAAATACTTGTCTTTGCACTTTGACCTTTGTCATGGCAAACACTCCGTTATTAGACTTATTATTTTGGTTTTCTGTCAAGGTTCCGTTTGGTTCCGGGTGGGTTCCGTGATTTACATACACCCCAGTCATTGGAATATATTAATTCTCTGCAGCCTATTTAAGGAAACAGTGTATTTTGAAGCTATAGCTATTAATTGTGTGTTCCTCTATTATTAATATTTTATACTCATAGACTTTTCTGATAGTTTAGTAATAGCGCTCTTTTCTCTTCTTTTTCTTTCTTTTTGTGAGTGCATTTGTACCATCTTGCAGATGTCTATTTCATTTTCATTTAACGCTGATGTAACCTGGCTGCCTGCCTCCACTAGCCTTAATGGTCATTCCCACTATCCAGTACTATAATTTTATTAATTATACCTTTTTTTGTTTATTGTATGTTTGTTTGTTTTTTATTTAGCCACAATTAGTTACACATCACGAAATAAAAAGTACATTAATAAATTAATAGAAGCGGCAAGGAGGGCCAGTCAAATTTCTGTAGAAGAAAATGTTGCTACCTGGCAATGGGACACGTCTTCCTCGGTTTCGATGAAAACGGACTGATATAGTTCTTCAGTATCGCCACCCTCATGATCGAGATTTGTATTGATTGTATTGATCAGTGGAAGCTTATTAATCGCACTCGTTCCTCATTATTCCAGATTTCGGTGTGGAGGAGCTTCAGCGAGGATGGCTTTAAAGAAGGCCTGGAGAATGCATATGGTATTCAGTGCTCCTGCAATGACTGGGTTGATGCCGGCAAGTGGACTCCACTGGAAAATGAAGATTGCACTCACTAAAGATTCACCGACTCTAGCTTCTTGAGTTCTTAGTTAACCTCCCAAGTGCATCCATAACTCGGACGTTGTGCGCTGCACGTTTGCCATTTCTTTTATAACATTGATATTGTAACATCTTTCCTACCAGATGAAAGTATTTACTCAATAAAGACAAGTCTAGATGTAACGCGCCTCCTGATTGGCTTAAAACTACAATGGCTCGAATAGTTCCATCCTTGCAATTGGCTAAAACCAAGCATTACATTCTTACACCTTACTCTTACACTTTGAAAGGCCGGTCGAGAATTTTTCTGTATAGAGCATTCTTCGCGCGGCACTATTCTCTGCCGCCCCACCAGCCTTCGCTCGGCTGGCTCGTTGGCAATAAAGAATAATGTTCAGATCAGCCCGAGCAACTCTGAGCCACTCTAGCTTTTTGATACTGTCCATCTATGTACTAGTTTTCTTGTGTGACTTTCTTGCAGGCTCCTTTTTTTCTTGGGTATGATTTATAATAGTAATTCAATGTGGTAAAAAGACGCTCCTTATTGGCCTACAAATAACTTTAATTGATTCCGTTCAGGGTAGAAAGTAGTCAAGAAACAAACCACCAGAAAAAGATTAGCTTTTCGGCATCTGTAGGCTCTTAGGACATTGATAAATGAGACATAACGCAAAATCGATCCAAAGCAAAGGATTCAGTAAGGATTTAGTTAGATAGATGAAAATATTGACACGCTCGTGGAGGGCTCCCCAAATGAAAGAAATCAAGCCCTTGCAATACGACCCGTCACCTGCCACAAAATGATTTGGCATTTTCAGGCCTGATTCATTGAATTTAGTGCTACTAATTGTTTTTGTTAAAACAAGAAAAACGGAACGAACAGGATGCTTTGTCTTCTAACATCTTCACAGGGCCATGCCAAGATATTTCTACGAAACCGTCAGAGCGCCGAAGGAACAGAATTCTGAAGGAGACTGGGACCTTGATCGACAGGAATGGTTTGGATTTTACATCCTTTCAGTCCCCTTTCTTGGGTCCCTGAGTGATTCTGAAAAATGGAGCAATGTCTGTGTGTAATACGAATGAAACAGGTGTGGATATCTGCCCACCCGTGGAAAATAAACACTCAACATTGAGATATTTAAACAATTTAATTACTGGTGACTAAATGTCGAAGTGAAAAAACATGTTTCGTATTTTTGCACATAAAAAGGGCTGTCGGTATATGCTTAGTAGTCATTTCTATGTGTGCGAAGCATCCACCATTCCTTTGACTCTTGTCAGTAATGGAAGGAAACTACGCGCTGTTGGTTTTTGTCTTGCAATGGACCATATACAGCAGAGTTTTCGCCGTCGGTGAAGATTCCGCATCTCGTTCCGGCTACTTCATAACGCGGGAAAATAAGCGGATAAATGGACACGTTGTTAAATGTTAAATGGAGTCTCCAAGTTTCGTGTCATGCAGCCAGTCGTGTTTGGGGAACGCATGGTGCAGTTCCACAAACTTCAAGGTGTCTTCCTAGGAGGACGGCAGAGGAACATGTGAACTGAACAAGCACGACAGCTCGCTTATCAACGAAAACACCAAGTTAAATGAACAGCAGGGGTTCATATTCTCAATGTTTCTGAAGGCAAGATACGTAATATTTGAAAAAAGTTCTGTTTTACAAAAAGTGCTGGTTAATCAGTTTTATTTGAAGATTTTGCAACAACAATGACAACAAAAAACATTTATTTGCACCGCAGTATAAATTTCACAGCAAGTGTCAGTAACTGGTCACCCTAAATAACTATAAAGCTAAACTAGTTGGGTGACCATTAATACAATATGTAATTAACGAAAATGAAAATAACAGTTTAGTAGTTGACACTAGCGACAGGTAAACAACCCACCCTAGCTTAATGTGCACGCCAAACGACTTACCTGATGTTCTATTTTTTGTAAAGATGGAGGAAAAATATATAATGAATGGTCAATCTTATGATATCTCGAAAAAAGAGAAATTTGCACTACTTGTGCTGATATTTGCGTATATGGCTCGTGCAATTTTGAGGAAAGTTTCAAATATCACTCTTAGTGCAAATTATTGCACTCGCACCTGGCTATTGAATGGCAGCGAGGCTGGAGGACCTTGGAGGTGATCTTGTTTTGATACAGACCTCACTGTTTTTGTTATATAAATCAAGTTCTCATAACGGTAACTAGCTATAGGTGCTTTTACATGACAAAAGCAGAGAGATCTGTATCAGTGCAAGGTCAACCCCAGCCTCGCTACCATTCAAAGGCCAGGTCAGACCAACCTCGTTCCCAGGGTCTCTCATCTAAACGCCCTCTGAGGCGAGACCCTGGGAACGAGGTTGAGGTCAGACAACTGTAAAATGAGCAGACAACTGTAAAATGTCTATTTGTTGGGGTGGTTAATCAAGTCTCGTGTAAAATGGCGTATGATTTTATGCTTTCAAATAACAGATCTAAGACCTCTTTACTGTTCAAATTTGATAAAAATTGACCAAATATTGAGCACGTAATGATGCTTTGTACTACATGGGAATCGTGGGAGTGAGAGAGTTAAAGTTTGCCTTTTGTGCATGTTTGCTTGCTTGCTTGGCACCAAGCTGAAAATCATGGCGGGATTCATAAAGAAGCCAGCTCTTTGTGTGACTGATTAAGGAATAAATATAAACCTTCTTGTACATGAAATTTCCATACTTGTTTTTAAATCAGGGCTGTTTAATGACCGGCCGTGCAAATGGTGGTTCTTGTGTGTACAACTCGGAAAATCAAACCTATTCTTTTGTGTGCAGCAAGCATAGGCGTACGGGCACCTTTGGACCTGGGGGGGCGGTGACCTTATTGCCCGAAAAAATAACACAATGCCCGAAAGCGTGTGTTGTACAAAAGTACTCAAACCGCGGTAAAAACAAAAAACCTTCACATTTCTGACGTCTAATGAACGTATTTTCATTCCAAAATTACAGTTGAATCCCGATTTTGGAACCTCCAGAGCAAACGAAAATTGGTTGGAAAAATTGGATATTTCGAGAAATCTGGGGTAACTAAAATTATAGTGTTCGACTGAGGAGAGGGAAACGACTTACGTTTCGAGTTATCGGGTGGTTCGAAATAAATGAGGGTTCGAGAGATCGGGATTCAAACTGTAGTTATTTTGAAACCTCGGATACTCTATAGATTGCCTAGTAAAATCCAAAACTTATAAAAGAAACAGTAAATTATTTCCCGTACGTGAATTTTCAAGAAAATTTTAAAACAGCTCTTTGTGGAGCCATTGAAAACGGCTTTGGTCAGAGCCACCACAAAAAAGTCTAGGTCTTCGTTTGTTTTGATTCTGTCATTCTTTTGGTCATGGAAGAAATATCCGTCTCCACTGGTCTCGTGGATTTCTACGATACACATGTAAACGATATATGGCTTTTCCTAACCTGCGATCAGGCGTCCTTTCTTTTTCGCGGCGAGAAGGTACGCCTGATACAATTACTTGACTATTTGTCTGTTGCTAGTCCAGAATCTGGACTTATCTCTGATTGGTCAAGAAACAAAAGGTAATTATAGAACTAAGCCATGATTGGTTACCTGTGTGGCAGTGTGATTTCCGGTCAAAGAAATGCCGCGAGCTGATGGCGACTGATGAGGCGAGAGAAGAGAGCGAGTTTTTGTCAGCTTTAAATGCTTCTCTTAAGAGTTTTGTTCACAAAACTCTCAAAGATGAACAAATATAATACTTTCATAGAATCGTATGCCATGGGAGATATGTTTTGGCTGTGCTACCGACGGAATTCGGCAAGAGCGCTATATATCAGTTAATTCCAAAAGTGCTGTTTCATATGGGCAGCACAGCCAACGCCACATCAAAATTCAAAAACCACCGTTGCTTTTTGTTGGCTTACAAAGAGGAACGGTACCTTAACCAATTGACACGCTAGACGCACAAGGATAAAATTTCTTGTTCTGCCTCTGAAAGTTATTCATTTACGAACGAAACAGGGGGATGCGTTTTACAAAATTAACCATATTTTACTCGACCGTACTGTACATTACTGTATGTAAATTCACGCTGCTCGTGCCTTGTGTAATTTCCGCCCGGATGTTACTAATAATAATACCGGGAACGGGGAACGGGGAACGGGGAACGGGGAACGGGGAACGGGGAACGGGGAACGGGGAACGGGGAACGGGGAACGGGGAACGGGGAACGGGGAACGGGGAACGGGGAACGGGGAACGGGGAACGGGGAACGGGGAACGGGGAACGGGGAACGGGGAACGGGGAACGGGGAACGGGGAACGGGGAACGGGAGTCTGGGAACGAGTGTACAGCGGTAACCCCCCAAAATATTCAAAATGGCGGACGAAGGAAACGAAGAGGGAACAACTG
>JAHPZR010007747.1:15000-23910 GCA_019787425.1 Platygyra sinensis | reverse complement strand
TATGGCCTTCCTGTTTCTACTGGGACGACATTGTCCGTAATTTCTTGTATTTCTTTGGTAGACAGCTCACCGAATTTATTTTTTCTCATCCATTTTTTGTCGACGAAACTTGGCTTCCCACAAAAGATTTAATTTCGCATTAATTTCCATATATGGTCAAACGCAGGTGTAATGGCTGGTAATCTAGATCCAGTGAACCAATCAGAAAGCTAGAATTGCATCATCCGAGGTTGAGAATTTAATAACAGCAGTTATTCTGTGATACTTTGAAAAGAGAATGATAAATAGCCATGTTGTTGGCAAGATAATAATTAGTAAACAGGTATTTCATTCAAATGCATAGCGTAATCCAAAACGTTCATGTTCTTTACGCATATGAGTCGACAGACCTACGGTTGACCTACCGTGAAACTCCATTAAAGTACAATGACATCTGCGGACAACAAAGGCATTTCGACACTGCATGAGACAGGCAGATTTGGAGTAAACATAGGAATTCTTGCTGCTAAACAAGTCTAGTCTTCTTTGAGTGCAATTGGTTGCATATGGCGCAGGCAAATTGGTTATCTGCAAACACAAACATTTCAGATCAGGGTTAGGAAAGAGACAAACTGTCAATTCATTTTCCGGAAATTAATTTCCCAAACCATAAATCAAAACGAGTCGTAAACACCTTTATTCAACAGCGCTTTTGTTGCTTTCTCTGGTAATGCTCATAACATTATTGGGAAGAATTGCCAGGATCATTTTGCATAAGAATTGTTTGGAATAAAACCTCTGCACCTGTATTTTGATGCAGTGCTTATCATTAATGCTCGTAAGATTAACTTTATTATTACATCACATTAAAGCAAACAAGTAAGACAAGTACTGTTTAAGAACAAACATTTCACTCACCTTTTTCATTTTAATGGCGATAAATGTATGAGTTCCTGGCTCGACAAGAAATCCATACTCTTCCATAAATGGAAAATTGTTTTGGTCGTGCACAAGAAGGGTAATTACAGCAAACGGATTCTTGGGATATTTTATGTAGCCATTACGTTGTATATTCAGGCGAAGCTTCAAACCGTTGTTTCTACCAGGCATCCTAGCCGTCAACATTTGGCTCCCATTTTGCCCTGAATTAAAGGTGTAACACTGGCCAAAAGAGGAACTAGCAAAACTGCTGAAGTTTTCAGTCCCACATAGCACTCCGTCGAATGAACAGGAAGTGTATGTTGGAGGTATATTTGGCAGTAGCATTTCCCCGATTTGATGACTGTTGAATGTCCATCGAGCCACGATCTTGTCACGGTCAAACAATTCGGGATATCTTTCCAGGATGTCTTCATTCACGAACTCTTTCGAAAAGTGCAACAATTTGGTAACATCGTCGATTATTTGCTTCGCATCCTCTTTGTTCCGAGCATCTAGAAGGTGCAAGGCTCTTTGAACATTCTGTGGGTTGACATTACACAGAGTAACTGCTGGGAAAGTCAACGTGCTTTCTTTGGTGCTTTTCAAGGTAATCCCTACGCTGAATGGTCGCTGGAGAAACTGCATCCAAGACTCGTATGTATGATACTGGCAAAATGCAAATGATCCGACAAGAATCAGAGTCCAAAGACATCGTCTCGGCAAACTTTAGGCAACGCGAAGCGGGCTCCATGCAGTGTCGTATCGAGCATAAAGCACTTCAGCGTTTCCACTTTTTCCATTTTGACTTTGTTTGGTTTCATGTTGACACCATCATGTACCCTTGGTTTCTTTTCGATATCAGCACCGACTTCAGCACTACCAGTGGAGTTTGTGTTAAAAGGCATCGTTTTATCCTTAAAGAAAATAAATACTTGTTATTGGCAAAAATGATACAAAAACGTTTGTGGCTTTTTAGTTTGACAATTGCTTCGATCAATAACTCGATCAATTGGTTTGATCATAAACAATTCTCAGATATTGGAAGGATGGCTTCGACAGATGAAAGAATGAGGTTTTGTTTTGCATTTCACGCTGCCAAAAATTCCTTCTTTCATTATAGACAGGTGTTTCTTCGTATCAATCACTGTTTATAAAAGCCCATTTTCCCCCTTTTACAAGTCAAATAACGTTTCCTCACTTCTGCCTTGTCTGGTTCTTAGACTAACTTAACATTGCGACGCAGCTTAGTAGCTGAATGTCGTCGAGTCCTTTCTGTTCACAAGGATACTGAGAGAACAAAGCAATATAATTTACAGAATGTAGATAGCTATTATGGATTTTTGTCTTTTTAATTGTTAGCAATATAATAAGATTTTTCTGTGTTGCCATCATGGTTGGAGATTGGCTTGAGAAAAGTTGATAAATAAGTTTAAATTCTACCCGCGGCGTGAAACTCGTATATTGATCAGTGTCGCCTTTTCTGCTCTCGAAAATTATTTTAATCAACAACGTTTGGGAGCGACATCCATAGAGTGATTATTTTATCCTAACCTCTATAACTAACTCATCCACTTTATAACTTGTTTTTTTTTTAAATGGCCGCTGCTTTCGTTAACGAAGGAGATGATTTTGTCTTTCCAATTTTTTAGTTAATGCAGTTACTTTCAAACTCCCTATTTAACCAAGCATTTAGCAATTGACTGAGTGGAGTCCAATTGGGTCTATAATCATACGGGTGATAACAAAATCTGACGAGCGCACAGCCGGAGTCCGATTTGTTTATCACGAGTATGATTGCAGACCGACTTGGACGACGTACGTAAAATTATTATAAATTAGTAATAAAAGTTTCAATTTCCGAGAAAAGAGGAAGTTGTGAAAGAAAAGGAAAATTTGCATTAAAAGCCAGACAAAGGAGGCGTAAATTGTTAAATGTCCCTCTGAAATTGAGATTGGTTGATTTAAACTTAAACTTTGAATGTGATTGGTTGATTCAAACTACAATTTTGAATGTGATTGGTTTATTGAACTTTCCGTTAACAACTTGGCAAGAGGAAATTGTAACTTTTATTATTAAAGTGTGTATGACACAAAAAATATTTTCTGCTCATTTGAAAGGCCTTTCAGAATACAGAAGAATGGCGTTCTTCTTTTTGAAGTATCTTTTTTCGTTTTAGTGAAGTTTTTCTATTATGCAGATTAAACAGTGATGATGTCATAATACTGCAACTGAAAAGTTGTAAAAACTGAATAAACGATATCTCTGGAAATATTAAAGCATTGTTCTTGACACTTGGCACCATATATGGCCATCACAAAAGAAACAAATTACACCCTTAGCGCTAAATTTGAAATCGCGCGAGTCAAAAGACGCAAAACAATAAAGAAAATGGCCGAAAACGGCGACGCATCGACTGCTCCTTGCCTTATATCATTCAATTCTATACAGCACACTGATCGATTAGGTACACTAGGGCTTTTAAAGAAGAGGTATCAAGCTTTTATTCTAAACATTTTTCTAAGCCGTCGATCCTGGATACGGTTTATCAAACTGATGTTGAAAATAGGCTAGTTTTACTTGTTATTTGTATGAAATATTGACTTCAGTAATATTCCGATCGAAATTTTTCCCCAAAACAGATATTAGCGACGTAGGTACTCTCGGGCTTTGTAAGTTCCCGATCTGCAAGAAAACTGTGCAAAATTTCATGTTTATACGATGATTACAAGTTTTATCAAAATGACGACTTCTAAAAGTTATTCGGAATACCTTCAAAAATGGTTGCTTTCGAACTCCCTTGAGTATTTAACAGAGTTAAACTCTGCCTCCGCTGACAATAGCGTGCAGTCATGCACACTAAACACCGCGGCAAATTTAAATTCAAACATGTTTATGCACGCGGCAAATTTAAACTCAAAGGGCTATTAATGCGCGCGATTCACTTATCATCAAAACTTCCTCCGAGTGCGTACTGTTCTGCATCTGAAATGGTTTTTACACAAGCACGTTGATCGGGAGCTCCATTTGGAGCTCGCAGAATCCCCGATCAATCCTGGCCGGCGTCATTCACGTGTCTTCACCTATTCCAAATGGTTGCGTTCTCTTATTTTACCTCAAAATAAACGGCGGTGAGGCGCTCCGGAAATGGCGAAAATTGAAGATGGATCCGACCCAAATGTTTCATTCACTTCAGAATGGTTTGGCGTCAATCGGCTATAAGCTAAATTCATCGAGTGGTGTTGCAAACGTTTTAAAAAGGATGGTTTACTACGTAATACGGAGGGTAACTGCAGAGACCAACGGCGAAAAGCGGAAAATTTTTCGCAACCAGTAATCAAGTAAATTTCAGCCAAGTATATAAACAAAGCGAGTATGAAACGTGTGTTACGCATCGCACTACTCAGAATAACCTATGATCATGCCATCTTTATTTGAGCTCTTAATTTTCATGTAATGGAGGCGAATACCATGTTTAAGACAAAAATTAATTGATCTCAGAAAATTCATCTGATCACAGATAAGCCTGCTTATTGAGCACCGCTGCTTTTTATAACTTGTTACTGTACTGTAGGTGTGCCGACCGTTTTGTTTCGTTTTGTGTTGTCTATAGTCCGCCTCATTTCGTTCGGAAAAAGCGCTCTTATTGCAGGTTAAGCTTTTAAAACCACCCGTTGTACACTGAAGTATTTCGATAGTTCAGAAAACGTTTCTACCAACGGGAGTTGGCTAGCCTTTTGAGTCGAATAAAGATATCGCTGCACACGAATTTGTAAAACGCTTTGTGAAGAGTGCTGCCCGCCTTTGATTAGTGCGCTATTGTTAACTCTACCCTGCCTTGGGTTTTACTCTACCCATTCAACTGTTTGATTAACAGCAGCTGAAATCTGCGAAGAGACTCAAGCATTCCCATGGCTGAAACTGTTGACCAATCACATCCGACTAGTTCTAGACATGGAAATTATTTGCCGCCCTGAGAACTGCAAGTGCATGTCGTGAAAGACAATGGCATTCTGCGCGATGTATCATACGCCATCTTGTTAAGAGTCTGATCCACTCAAGTTTAGTTTTATGACAGCTGTCAATTAAACATAACATGAATGCCCAAACTAAAATATGTAGCTATGGTAATGGTGGTATTCTCTTATTTCTCAAGGTATTGGCATAGAGACGCACTTAAAGATGCACGGAGATACGCACGGGCAGTTACGTGACGACCATTTAATGGGCTGCTAAATTTTCCAAAGTATGGAGCTTCGCTCGTAAGCCATCAGCAAGCAGAACCTCCCCCAAAACTTAAAAACGAGCTCGGTGACCCCTATTTCTTAATATCGAGTAGTGATAATAAGTTAGTCGCTGTTCGAAAGATATTAAAACTCGGTTCAAAACTCATTACTTAAGAAAGCCTTTAAGTAATAATTTTATTGATGAAGCAAACTATAGCAGAACTGGTGCTGCAATTATTGTTATTATTATTATTATTATTATTATTATTATTATTATTATTATTATTATTATTATTATTATTATTATTATTATTATTATAAAAATGTTATTAGCGGAGCTTCGGCCCCCCAAGCGGAGCCCCATACCCATATAGGGAAATAAAGGAAACCCATGAATTGATTTTCTCATGTTGTCGTGGCCAGCGGTAGTTCTCGTGGGCGCGTACGCACGACGACGACGACGGCGGCGGTAGGGGTGGAGTCGCGCAACATTGCCGGATTTCATACGTCGGGGGCCTGGGTACAATCGTTGTATTATGGGATTAACAACACAAGACCCATATATTCAGAAAGAGCACACCGAGCTTTACAAAATCTTTAAGTTTCGTGTTAATTGGGCCATTATTGAACAAGATACAGCCATTCAAAAACTTTAAAATTTGTAAAGAAATGTATGGCTTTCTGGACAAGTGTCCGGAAAATGTATGGATTTCCGGACAATTGTCCGGCAATCCATACATTTGTTACTAAATTTTTACGTTTTTGAATGGCTGTATCTTTAACAATCATCCTGCGAAATCGCACGGAATATCGTCTGATACTTATTGATAACAAAATTGATTTCCAAGCTCGTAACATTTTTAAACCTTTCTGTCAACATTTTTTCACTTCATTTTTTCTTCCCACGTACGAAGCTACGTATATCGCCGGATATCCGTCACCTACGGATGACGGATATCGAGAGCATCATGACCATATTTGGATAGTGTTACAATTTGTTGAATAATAATGTTCAATATTGGCGCAATTTACACGAAACTTAAGGATTTTGTAAAGCTCGGTGTGCTCTTTCTGAATATATGGGTCTTGTGTTGTTAATCCCATAATACACCGATTGTACCCAGGCCCTCACGGTATGAAATCCGGCAATGGCGGCCGTACTCCAAATAATAGGTTGACAAAGACATGCAGCCTTGGTTTACCATGTACTTTTTTGATATATGACATCATGTTATGATCAATTGACACCTGTCAAATTAAGTTATCCGCTGACCAGTATCATGTGACCATATCGTGGGCTCAAGTTTCTAGCTCACGTGTTTTATAAAAGTTGACCGCTGACCAAGTGCTGGTTTTCGATTGGATCGCGGGCTCATGTCAGGTTTACTTGTTGAAAACAGAGCTGCGTTGTTCGGAAGCCTGTTAACTCTAATCCAGGTTTAAAAGTAAACCCCATTGCAACTGGTTCTTCTCTGCAAATGTTTTTTTTGTTTACTGCAAAATTCAACCTTATCCTGGGTTAGCCTAATCGGGCTACAGGAGCTCCGCTTTTAGAGTGACCTAAATCTATATAGTATTAAAAAAAAAAATTAATATAATTATAATTATAATTATAATTATTATATAATTATTATTATTATTATTAACTATAGTTCTTTTCTTTTTTTTATCATATAAATTTTTATCACTGAGTATAAGAAAGTATAATAATAATAACAACAACTCAAATGTTCTTTTAGCCTTTCTTTTTAATCTTGTAATTTATTGTGATGTTTTAATAAAGTTTGACTATTTTTATTATTAATTATTATTATTATTATTATCATCATCATCATCATCATCATCATCATCATCATCTGCACTTCAGATACAGCTGAATCATTAGTCAGCTCTCTCGGTGCTCACAGAAGAGAAAACAACCCATCTTTCATTGCTGGCGCTATATTACTATTGGTTGTTTTTTTTTTTTTAATAAACACTTGTCAAAACAATTCCACAGTAAAAAGTATGGGTCGCCGAGCTGCTTGAAAGCCGAGCTTGATCAAAGTTATCATTAGTCCGCACAATAATGGTGCCTCCGAAATCTTAGTGTGCGAAATTTACTGATAGCCGAGATGTTAGTTCCAGCCGATCAATTGCTGTAAATTTAACAGATGGATTATTGAGATTACATGTAGCTCCTCCATCTAGCTAGTGCCTCTTCATTTGTTTTTACTGCCGCGCAGTCGTAAATTATTTTCCAGACTCTTCGTTGTAACATTGAAAGGCAGCTAAGAGCTGCTGAAAAATCGAAATCGTGCTGTGAATTCATCTGCATGGACGGACAACAGTAGGAACTGAACTCATTTTCTGCAGTAAACAGTTCTACTTCGTGAGTTTTGAAAAGTTATGTGTGTGATTATGTTAAACTCACAGCTATTTTGGTTTAGCAATATAACTGTTTATCAGAGCTCTCATCGTAAATGTGTTTGACAGCAAAACCTCATCACAAGTTGTTTAGCTTGTGCACGAAGATCACGCTGTCGCCAAAAATACACGAATGGATTTAGCGAAGAATTCAAGAGCACAAATACATAGGTGATTTCGACAAAGCGAACATTTGAAGGATTTAAGAACGTTCGCGCCCATTGCTACTGCGCATCTCTAGTGCGCACGCTTTTCATTGGTCACGCGCGTGCCACGTCATTTTCAAGCGCGCACCAAGTCGAAAACTCAACAAAACATAGAGCTGATGACCTTTGCGTTAACTTTGTGTGCGAATATTTTTGTTGGATGCTCGGTGACCCCCACTTTTTTTTCGGCAGATCACTTCCTTTTCTGATTCTTTCCATTATGCTAAAAAACAAAAAAAATCTGTACGTGGGAAGTTTTAATTATTTCTCATAAACTATTCAAATAGGGTCGAATTGGTGCATGGATACAGGTGTGCGTAACTCAGAAGTTGTACTTTTTTAAGGCTAATTCTCGCTGATTTAATGGAATATGTAGCAAAGATATATCAAATAGGCCTATATATGCTATGTTAAACACACATAACTTAGATATGATTCTTCAACTTAATTATATGCCGATAGTAATGAATCCGGCCAGAATCGCCTCAGTGGCTGGAAATCCTTGAAATGCCATAATCTGTGATGCGCCTTATATTCAAAACGAGTTCGGTGACCCCCGATTTTTTTTACGTTTTTCATCTAATCTTATCATTTTCTACCTGCAGTCAAAGTTTTAAAAAAATCTGTACGTGGGAAGTTTTTGGGCGCGAACGTCCTTAAGAGGCTGTCTCTCTAAAAACCGACCACTGATTTTACTTCGAAAATTCGATTTTTCTCATAAGCTGGGATTTTAAAGCCCTTACCTAGTTAATCACTAAAATGAGTTTCATTTGATTAAAAATTTTAATTGAATTTTCCTAGGCTTAGTTAAAGTTCGGTCCGCTGGACTCAAGTTTCATGCCTGCCGAAACTGGACAAATAGCACATATTGCCGTCGCTCTACAAAAATTAATATTCGCTCAAAAGTCCCAATTCTTTTTTTAAACGATAGACATATCACAGCAGTTTGTTTAGCCATGTTGCAATTATAATTCAATGTTGTTCCTTCAACGGCTGAAAGCAGATTTTCTACCCGTTAAATCGAGTTTTCAACCAAACACGAAAATAGCGCTACTTTGAAGGCGCGTTTTAAAAATGTGGCACCTGTTTGAAACCGCTGAACTACATGAATAGAAAGTATAAATGACACTTAATTCAAAACAATAATATAATTTGTCTGCCCACTAGGTCTTCA
>JAHPZR010007747.1:0-10000 GCA_019787425.1 Platygyra sinensis | reverse complement strand
CCATTTTGGCAGAAAAGGTACCCCTTTTATATACCTTTTATTGAAAAAAGGTACCCATTTCACACACCTATTTTAGGAAGTCTTGTTCTCGTTTTCAGGTAGTGCTTGACAAATGACCTTTTACAACTTTAAGGAGCGTCTTTTCAAACAATTATAATTGAAGGCCCTTTTAAATAGCTAAATGACCGATTTCCCTACCCTTTTATATACCTCAACTTGTGAATCTCCTACCCTTTTTTATACCTGAAGCCTGAAAAAGGTACCCCTTTCGGGCGGAGCCTCCCCGTATAGGCCATTATAGGGAGTACCCCCCCCCCCCCTGGGGTGTCTGTCAGCTTACTGACAATTAACAATTATTCTTTGAAATCGAGGTAAATATTCTCCCACTATTCACCGAGATTGAGAAGAATAATTGTTTTAGTATATACACAGGAAGTGATCTCAACAACATTTCAGAAAGAAACCATTAAAAATCGATTTAATTTCCTCTCAATTCATGTTCGGAAAACGTGCAAGCTGTACAAGCATGCGCGAATTCGCGAAACTATTTACAGAATCTTTGAACATGGAAAATCTATAGTTAATCTTCGAAAAAACCTCGTGACAGTCTAGAATAATGGTCCTTAAACACTGTTCAAATCAGTGTGAATCAAAAGTATGCTTTACTCAAAAGTATGCTCTATTTTTGTTTGGCTTACGCATTATTCACTCGGTAGGGGGTGAATAATGCTCATTAGCCAGAGATAGCGAACCAATCAGATTGCTTAAAACACCAAGATCACTGAGTGTGTATATACTAATAAAAATTAGCCAATGAGCGCGCAAGAAAATCTGCAGTTATCGTAAAAATATGGTATCGATGACAGCACTGGTTTGATAAAGGTTTGTTCCCTTAACTTAAGGCGGGGGGGTCCACCTGAAAGCCGTATTTTGGCTGGGTATTTGCAAATATCTCGTTTACGTTTCAAGCAATCAAGAATCTCTATGCTCATTTCACATATCTATGTTTTGGGTTGTTTTGTAAATTTTTTGGTGATTTTTAGGTAGATTTGGAGATAAATAGTTTTTCTCAAAGGATTAGTGAAATTTATGGAAATAGGAAATTTTGAAGATTTGGTGTTTTTTTTTTAATATTAGAGTTTGAAGTTAAAAATTGGTAGATACACTGAATTGTTCGAGCAATTGCGCATGCACTGCATCTAACTGGGTTCCGGTAACAAAGAAAAGCTGAGTATTGCTGAGTTCTTTGCATCATTACCTTTTCTAACATATCTTTGTAATAAAAGACTAAAGCCATCAATACGCTGCCTTCAGTTATAGAGAAAAAAAGCACAGATAGTGCGGCTGTTGAGTAAATAAAATGATCGCTCTATTGACGGCATGTTTGTTTTTTTGCAATCCTTGTGCCGCGCGAAAACTATGATCGGTCTAGTCAATATAATCGTTCGGAAAGTCCCGCCTCTCAGTGAGGTTGTCGGCAAGATTCAAAAATATTCGAATCTCTTAGGGAAAGTTCAGGGAACGTTTTGATACTTTCGTGAAACCCTCGGGCAATTACAATTTGCGAGTCATCTGAAATCTTCGAAGAATGGTCCAAATCTTCGAAAACGTGTGAAAATGGCCACCATGGACAATCGTAACACAACACATGGCGTAGCCACCTATCAAAGGTCAAAGAACCTGACAATGACAACATTTAAAACAATGGTGAATACCAAGGAACCAGTCTTGGGCAAGACCGTGCCGCAAAGTGCTTTCCGATTGAAGACTCATCACTGTCATCGGTGAACACAGCTAGCAAAAAGAGCCGGGAGAGTGACTTTGAGCGTACTCTGTACGTGATTTGTTATTATTTCGGACACGGTTTATTATTCATTATTCTTTTACGGAAACCAAATAATTCTTTATTCTAAACGTCCAAACCCTAAATATTCCTTATTCATTTCGTTTTTTAAGCCGTTATTCATTATTCATTCCGCTTCCACCCTCGAATCTTCGCGTGAGTATCACAACCTGATTCCCGTGATACAGATTGGGAACTAATTTAGGGTGCCTTTCTTTAAGAAAATCCAAGATCCGAAAGAATCCGAAAATGCATTTTGCGTTTCTTTACTAAACAGATCAGTCCTATATATACCTCGGATCATGGTGTGTCTGAAGTATCCATTCTGAAGTATCCACTCTGGAGGGTAGTACAGCGGGGTCTCTGTCACGGTTAGCGAACGGAAAAATAGAGGAACACGGGTCACTAATATAACTAGTAATACTCACTAAAGCTGCCCCCGCTTTCTTTCATTTCTGCTCATTGAAACAATGATATTGAGCGTTATTGTTCTAGTCAGATACTAAAAAAAACCCAATTGTCTTGATATGCACTCTCTTTTATATAAAAATATATTTTGACGTGACATCTTGGCCTCGCTACGAAAAGTGGTGTCCAGAGCACATGCACAATGTGCTGAACGCGAAACGAAATACTTGTACTTATAGCCTAATAAATTCTAAACAAAACGAAAATGCCATAAGCTATAATGTAAGAATAATACAAGAATATTTTCAGCCTAAAATCGGCAGAAAAATAAGAATATTCAGTCTGGGCCGGAAAAATAACATCCTTAGAAAAGAAAAGAGTGTACGAGCAAACGTATCTCGAAAGCACAACAGAAGTGAAATGTAAACAAAAGTATCGCGTTACAGTCGCCATATATGCAAATTAGAGTCAAGCTTTTTGTCCTTAATGAAAACGCCGTAAAACATTTACATTTGGATCCCTGTCGTAAGATTACTCAGTGAAAACATAGCCCCCTCTACTAACTATGGTGAAAATAAGCCATCCAAATAAACAAGATGCCAAAGGAATATTTCAAACTTTATTCCTCCAGAGCTAACATTTGAGAGAACCTAAAACATATCTTGCAATATCAAGAGAAAAAAACTGGCAAAAAAAACAGAGGTGTCAAACTCTGCAAATTACAAGCGGATAACAGCGGAAGCCACACGGAAATATGACCTCTAACGGCTTTACTCTGACGAAATGTCTCCCTGAAAACACAGGATTAGTGCTTAGCGAAATATTCAAAGATCCTCCGATCGTACCATACAAAAGGGGCAAAACTTCCTAGGCGGCTACTACACGTGAATGGGAGTCGCGCAGGCCTGTCACCTTATGTTATCCTTGGGTAATTCTGACGATTGGAAGGTACTGTACTGATTTAGCTATTTAGTCGCAAATGAACCACACTGGCCTCGAATTTCGATCTAGTATACTTCAGGACTCTCTGAGCTGTTTCTCCCCCAAAATCCATCTTCAGGATCTCTGAAAGCGTTTTCAATTTGTTTTAGATCATAATCTCGGCCATTTCGAAGCGAACTTATTTGATCGCGCTGAAATAGTAATGGAGGCCGGCAAATACAAACGCTTTTCAGGGACGTTTGAACTCGAGATCTGAACCAAGGACAAAGCTCGTGGCAAAGACGCCGATCCCGCAAGTCCTCGCGCCCGTGTCCCTTTGCTGGCCTCCCATGAGCGTTTGCGGGAAAAACGTCGATACCTTGCGGGCGTGCAAGCGATCAAATCGAGATTTTTTGCGGCTATATACCGGAAATACCTACATTCTCTCTATTACGCGGGGAGTCCTAAGGTGCCTCCTCGGGTTTTTGGCCCTCTGGGGCCAAAAACCCTGCGAGGGCAAATATGTCGTTTTTTCGAATCACGGAAATAAGCACGTAAGATACTCTTGATAATAACTTATCTAGAAAGAGTGTTTGAAGAAAGCAAATTACTGAAAGGCTTAATCAAGGCTCCATATTGCAAATCGCATACCTAAGTCACCCTCGACAGACGACTCTAAACATTCGACTCAAATAGAGTGGTAAAATCAGGAGTATCGGTTTGTACTCCAAGGTCCTCACGAGTCACGCAAAACCTTCAAGTCACAATTCACGAAGAATAATTTCCTAAATTCACGTTTCAAGGAAAATTAAATCAGCTAACCACTCATCACGAGAATACCCCCGTGCGACCCTCACTCCGGGAGTGGATTCTTCGGTTCTTTTAACGCACCATGATCCGAGAGATATACGATTGATCTGTTTAGTAAAGAAACGCAAAATTCATTTTCGGATTCTTTCGGATTCCCGATTTTTATTGACCATGAAGTTCTGACCCAGATTCTATTAAAGAAAGGCACCCTAAATAAGTTCCCAATCTGTATCACGGGAATCAGGATGTGATGCTCACGCGAAGATTGGGAATGAAAACACTCGTTTTAAACACAAAATGGCCGTGAAATTTATGAATCCTTCTGTGGATCCCCTGAACACCGTTGAGTTTTCATACTTGTATGTGTGCCGAGAGTTGTCCAAAAGAGTGCTTCTACAAACCTTTTAAGAGGACTCTACATGATTAAACCCCGGGATTAAACCGACTTCGAGGAAAACAATGCTCAGCAATACAAAGAACACGGAAGTATGTGACTGTCACGCTCGACACAGATCAGGAACGTATAAATGTACCTTGTATACAAACCTACTGCTGGAAGGAAAAGCTGGCAGTTTTAATGCTACCTAGGATTCAAGGATTGCTACAAAGGACCAAAACTTTAATCTTAAAGCCAGGTAAGAGATTTAGGTGAATTTATAGGAGCACTTCACGAAGGCGAGTATGCAGTTCCTCACTGAAGTATTTTCAAAATTTCCCGAACTTTAAGCGGTCGTTAGTTTTGAAGACCTAGTGGGCAGACAAATTATATTATTGTTTTGAATTAAGTGTCATTTATACTTTCTATTCATGTAGTTCAGCGGTTTCAAACAGGTGCCACATTTTTAAAACGTGCCTTCAAAGTAGCGCTATTTTCGTGTATGGTTGAAAACTCGATTTAACGCGTAGAAAATCTGCTTTCAGCCGTTGAAGGAACAACATTGAATTATAATTGCAACATGGCTAAACAAACTGTTGTGATATATCTATAGTTAAAAAAAAGAATTGAGCGAATATTAATTTTTTTAGAGCGACGGCAATATGTGCTATTTGTCCAGTTTCGGCAGGCATGAAACTTGAGTCCAGCGGACCGAACTTTAACTAAGCCTAGGAAAATTCAATTAAAATTTTTAATCAAATGAAACTCATTTTAGTGATTAACTAGGTAAGGGCTTTAAAATCCCAGCTTATGAGAAAAATCGAATTTTCGAAGTAAAATCAGTGGTCGGTTTTTAGAGAGACAGCCTCTTAAGCTGGCAGTGAGGAAAATGTTGGAAACGAGAAATGGAATGTAGCACAGCAGAAGGATGACTAACACGAGCAAAGTGTTCATGGCAGAATGTCGAAAGGTCGCCATGTTGAATGATTGCGTAGCATCAACCATCTGATCTTGAATCTGGACTTGGTGATGTCGAACAACTTGGTAAATCTTGATCCAAGCAAACGAAATAATTACAAGGCAAACTGCTATTATAGGTGGCGCAACAAGAAAGCCTGTCATCGGATGAAAAACCATCACGACCGAGGGCACGCCGCCAATCAACAAAAGGCATAGAATGGCTTTCCTTGTATTCTTGTCTGTGACCATTTGTTCATATCTCAGGTGCAGATGTATCGCTAGATAGCGATCAACACTCATTGCTCACAGTTGACATTTTGACTAGTGTTAGAAATGTTGATATGAAATTCCGTGCATTCATTAACGTGCAGGAGGTGATTTTGCCTGAATTCCTGAAAAGTACGGCGTGAAATCCAACATTTAGTGGCTCAGATACAAGTCCAACAAACAGATCAGACAAAGCCAGGCCGAACAGAAATGTGCTCGAAGGAGAATGCAAATATGGACTTCGCCATATTGTCATGAGAGCCAACAAGTTTCCAGTCGTAGCAGTTATGGAGATAAAGGTGTTAAGAACCATCAATGTTATCAAAATCTTTGAGTTGACGTCTAAGAGGCTTTTTGATCTTCCGTTGCAGACCAGTTCTTGGGAAAGGTTCATTCCATTGCTGAGATCCATTATCAGTAGAAGTCTCCGCAATGAAATTTGAATAAATAAGTATTCTTTGGTGATGAGAAATTTATTATATATGTGGATTTTTCAATATTTGTTCAGTTAACCACGATCAAAATATAATGCCTAACGCTGTTAATAAATATATTAATATTGAGCTATCGGTCCTAAACAATTTAGAAAAAATAAGAAAATTCTTTCCAGAGAAAAGAAAGGTGTTTGTCTCCTCAATAGAACCTGACATAAAGGTTTGGTTTCCATTTCAGGTGGCCCCTTTTATTTTCGAAATTTTGTTTTTAAATAATCGATAATAGGAAAGAGTATTTGTACAGAGAACAAAAATGCCACCACTGCGACTGTTATGACAATGAAATTTAATAATTTATGACTTTTCCAGAAATATAAAATCAATTAAGTATTGCAATTCAATCGAGTGCGCTATACATTATTAAGTTTTAGCCTATGCCTTTTTTGTGGGATTCACAGGGCTGGGCTTTTCATTTAATTTACTGAGATCCAGTATTTTGTTAATGAAAAATTTAATCAAACAACCTTTCTTAAACGTAGCATCAACCATATAGAGTCTGTTATTTACAAAAGCTGGACCCATCATGTTTTCATTACGTCATTTTAGGAGAGCGTAGATGCAGTTTTAAGTCGTGGATACGCGAAGCGTAGAAACGACTATTTTTAGGGGGCAGAATATGCAAATGTGCTACTCACTCAGATGTAAACTTTTTGTCGATAACATGGAGAGCCTAGGGACGAGTTTCCTGAAGACGGCAGGTACAAAACACAGGTCACAGGTTACTGGTCACAGGTCGCAGGTCACAGGTCATTGTTTTACCAATCTGAAACAACCCAAACCAATGACCTGTGACCTGTGATCTGTGACCTGTGTTTTGTACCTGCCGTCCTGAAGACCTCCGAAGTTGAGAGCGGCCATTTTGGTTCTTGTGTTTCGCTTTTGTAGTAATTCGCCTAACGTTTTTGCTCACACGTCGATTTGACTAGATGAAAGCTAAGAGATGTATTTATGGCCGTGGTAATGTATCGGTCACAACAGCGCAGCCGGCGAGGTCAAAGAATTGATACAAGTCAAAGTCAGGAAGTGACATCATGTTTACCAAACGTGGCTTATAGCTTTTATTTTGGCCATAGAATTTGATAGTTCAGTTCCACTCGCTTTCTCTCCTCAGTGTAGAGTCCAAAGTAAGCGTAAGGTAGCCTGTTTCTGTATTGTAACGTTTATCTACGCATTGAAATTCTGGCGGTGCTCGTCCCCGTGATTTAATTATTTTGTATTTTAAAATAAGCTTACTTAAAGCAAAAAAATTCAAATTGCCTAATCTTTTAATTTTGTTGTTCTTCACGTTACATTCCTTCTGTATTCTTTGCAGTTCGACTAGAGTGAGCATTTCTTCATGAAAAGTAGCAAGTCAGCATTCACGATCAAGTATATATCCCCTAAAATTTGAGTGATGGATAAACATTTTAACATTCAACGGACTGTGTAGATCTACTTTTTGCGAGAGAGATTTGCTGTCCAATCATGTCATAAACAAGCCATGCCAAACAGGAATAGTAACTGGTGATGTACGTATAATGTTATTTTTGTTCTAAAAGCAACTAAAAGAAGAACTTGAACTACACTGTAGATATTAATTCTATCTGTCAACAACCATTTTGAATATTTCTGCATAGCTAGTTAAATGAACACAAACAATTGCCAAGATAGGAATATAATGTTTTGATGTCTGTTTCCAAGGAAGAAAACCAATGGTTATTTTTATTGTGTACATTACATCTGCAATACCCTTTGTTAACATGTATTACATCAAACTGAGGGGACTCCAATGGTTGACTCATGGTGCTCTTATGACAAAGGCAGGAATTTTAAACATCCATTGCTCGGAATTTATCCACCACAAGAGAAGTAATGGGTCTATTGTGGATAAATGGAAGTGTCTTCAAGGCTGAAGCTGCATGTATATGAAAGGGTAACCCTTTCCTGAAAAAAAAAAAAAAAAAAAAAAAACTATACAAAAAGGAAAGTATAATGACCGTGGGGCAGAGCCTCCTCGTGTACACCTTGGTTAGGCCCCTTCTCTTTCCTCCTGGACATAGTTACATATTGAGAAAACTTATATAACTGTAAATAAAAACATCCTCTTAACTCTTAACAGTGCAATATTTGCAGAGATACTTTTGTCTCTATTCCCATTTACCAGCTAGGTACAACCATATTGTTCATATCTTTTATATATTTATTTATTTATTTATTTATTATTTATCTATTTATGTATTTATAATCAGTGGTAATTGAACTGAGTGGAGTACAAATTGGCCTGGTCGCGTGATTTCAAAATCGAACGAGCGCGCAGCGCGAGTTCGATATCAAATCACAAGTATTATTTCACACCAAAATTGTACGACCCGAAGTTCAATTGCCATGCACTTTATTAGATCCATTTTGAAATCGCATAATTTAATAGCCAAATTTGCCAAACAATGGCAGTAGTCATAGAGGGTCAGAATTATCCCCGTTCCAGATTAGGTGGATTAGGTGCCTATGGATTAGGTGCCTAGGTAAATCATTACTATTCAAACTGTCTAGGTAAAATGCGTTCCTGCATAATAATTTTTGACTTCCTCCATACTAATGTGGATTTCCTGCATACTAATTCGGTATAGGTTTACTAATAAGCGTCGCTCTAGTACAATAAAAACAATAAGGTTGCCCGGTCTTGCCCGTTAATAATGAACTTTGATTGGAAAAAATCTCTTATGTGTTAAAATTATAAGCGCGAATTTTAACGAAAGCGCTATCGTTCTTGTAATCGCTTTGCTGCGAAAGTCTATCTCCGAGACTTTCAGTTTATTCGAAACGTTTATCATGAAGATGGTTTGTTTTCACTAGCGGCCATGTTTTTTAAACTGCTTTGAGCGCTTGTTTAACTGTCCGTGATTCGGAAACGCTGACAACCACAAATGTTTTGAAAGCGTAATAAGGTTCTCTAGCTTTCTTTGAAAACGTTCTCCGATTTTCGAAACGTTAATTTGCCCGGACTCTTTTAACCCCGATTGATCTAGGTAGAATCTATCATGCTTTTATTCTTAGCTTTGCTGATGAGAGAGAGAATTAAATTCTTAGCTAAGAGCTCGAGGTTTCCGCTCCGTTAGTCACGCACTGAACTCCACTCCCTAGATTTGCATACTGACAAAACTCGAACGGAGAAACCCATGGGACAGCTCTATCATTGAAATGACAACAATAGAAGCTCGGACCGCTAATTAAGTGCCAACACTCGACAATAAATATGTTTGAACAACTTGTTTCTTTTATTACGTTCATGAGCGAATACAAAAAAAATTAATACACAGAGATTTGACTGAAATGCATACACGAAAATTACAACTGAACAAAACTGAGTAAAGTATTAGGAAATCAATCGTCTTCATCGTTTAACTGTCCGTGATTCGGAAACGCTGACAACCACAAATGTTTTGAAAGCGTAATAAGGTTCTCTAGCTTTCTTTGAAAACGTTCTCCGATTTTCGAAACGTTAATTTGCCCGGACTCTTTTAACCCCGATTGATCTAGGTAGAATCTATCATGCTTTTATTCTTAGCTTTGCTGATGAGAGAGAGAATTAAATTCTTAGCTAAGAGCTCGAGGTTTCCGCTCCGTTAGTCACGCACTGAACTCCACTCCCTAGATTTGCATACTGACAAAACTCGAACGGAGAAACCCATGGGACAGCTCTATCATTGAAATGACAACAATAGAACCTCGGACTGCTAATTAAGTGCCAACACTCGACAATAAATATGTTTGAACAACTTGTTTCTTTTATTACGTTCATGAGCGAATACAAAAAAAATTAATACACAGAGATTTGACTGAAATGCATACACGAAAATTACAACTGAACAAAACTGAGTAAAGTATTAGGAAATCAATCGTCTTCATCGTTTAACTGTCCGTGATTCGGAAACGCTGACAACC
>JAHPZR010007746.1:27500-31839 GCA_019787425.1 Platygyra sinensis | reverse complement strand
GGCTTTTACCAATAAGGCTAGTGACCTCATTGTTTAGAGCGCCGACAACATCGGGCAGCCTTTTCACCCACTCAGTTGATCGTTTGCCTTCAGGCAAAAGCATCTCCACGGCATACTGATGGCCAAACAAACGCTCCGCAAGTGTGCGATTGAAACGCTCGACAATTGCCTGATCTCTGTGAATTTCAGTGCGGCCGCGACGAATGTAAGTTTCGTGTTTTTCCATTTCTTTCGTCACATCGCCCATGAACTCGCGCCCAGGGTCAACCTGCAGCATCTGAGGCCAAGTCAAAGGGCTGCGTCTGTAAATTGACTGGAACGCTTTCGCAACCTCGCCAGAGTCTTTCGAGGTCAGCGGCTCCGCCTCTTTGTAACGACTGGCGATGTCGACAACAGTCAACGCATATTTGTAAACCTTCCTTCCACGAGGAAGCTTATCATGAGGCAAAAAAAGAAGGTCAGCCTGGTTGACCGAGTTGGGAGTCGCCACATCAAATTTCGGGCGAGGAACGTAACGCGGCGCAGGAAGATAGATCTGCCAGATGGCCTGCTTGTAAAGCCACTGTTTGGCAACATTTTCAGGCACTTTCACGGCATCCGCTAATTTTTTGATTGCAGATACACCTTTCCAGTAGCCCCGAGGGCTGTAGTAGATTTTGGCGAGTTTGGCGTCCATTTATATAAAGGCGGAAAATGTTCAAAGAAAACGAAAAGCCGCGTATCCAAGCACTAGCGCGCCCCCGCCGACAAAAAGAAGCTCGCCCTGTTTCTGCTGCTCACTTGGCTGATAATAGTCTGAAAACTTCGGCTCCTTTGGCGTCGTCAATTTGTAGTCGGGTGGGCCTGGTTGTAGAGCTTGAACGCGTAATCGGTGTTTGTGAAGTTTTGGCCCGCCTGGGCTTTGATTTCTCTGTTGGTTTCAATCCAGTCAAGGAGCTGCGTGCGTTCGGGCGTGTATTTCGCCATCGCCACTTGATAAGCTTCAAGTGCTTTGTCATGCCGGGTTTTCTCGGCTAAAGCAGCCTTGCCACCACCCGACAAATAATTTGCAAGATAGTTGCCGCCAGTGAAAGCTGCGGCATTGATTATCGCACCGTCAATCATAATCGCAATGCTGGCCATTTTATTGAAAGATTACATTTTTTCAAACAGGAAGAATCTTCTGGTCTTCCAGATACTGTTTCAACGCGATGCTGCCTGCCAAGACGGCGGTGAATTTGGCATAGTTCATCACGTTGCTGCTAGGGTCGTTAGTGAAGTTTTCTTTCACGACTTTTTTTCCAATCCAGCCAATGCCGGCGGCCAATCCGGTAAGAGTTGCGACGTCCATGGTTGTTTTCACAAGCTTGTTGTCAGACATGTTGATATAATAAAAAAAATATTTTTTTCAATTCATGATTTTCCCACATTGTGAAAGTTTTTCTTCACATTGTGAAGGTTTTTCTTCACAATCTTCAAGCAGTGAAAACATTTCTTCGATCTCTTCATTTTGATCATGGACTTTTTTTATAACCCACCCAGCCACAGAGCAGATAATTCCAATAAGTGCGCCATCAAAGATTGCATTCAAAAACGTGTTGTCAGACATGATGATATATTAAAAAAATAATTTTTTAATTGGTTTTAACGGCAAGCTTCACACAAATGAGTACCATGATTCAAGTGATACTCGTCATCATCATAAAGTTCTTGGCAATGTCCACACACGGCTTTGAAAGAAGCTTCGTAAGTTTCTTTTTTTGGCAAAGATGAAATGATATGCCCGGCAGTTTTTAAAGCCTCTATTGTGAATTTAGCCCAAACAAAAAATATTCCGCTAACTGCAGCAGCTTTGATTGAAGCCTGAAGAACATTAGCCATTGTTATAAAAACATTGTGAAAAGTTTAATTGATTTTCAATCCATCGGTTTGATGCCCCCTTTTCTTTTTGGCGTAACATCGACAGGAGATGGCGGGGGCGCTCGTGGCAAAACAGACGATTTAGTAAAAGCGTTTTTGATCTCTTCGCGTTTGTAGTAGATCCCCGCCAATGAAACGACAATGTTGATTACACTCAGCCATTGTGTTGTTGTTAGAACGTTTTTGGCGCTCTCAACTTTTGTTTCATCTGTTGGCGGGGCAACCGCGGGAGGCTCAGCTTGTTTTAGCTGATTGTTTGCAATAATGACTTGAGCCTCAGCTAATGCCTTTTTTTGTGCCTCGTGTTTAGTTCTCTCTGCGATAGCTTTGCCCGCAGCGACACGTTTTGGATTTTTTGGCTTTGTGGCGGGAGTTTTTGAAGTAACTTGTTGAGTCGCATCAACAGTTTCTGAATCTGCCATGACGTATATTTACTGAATAAATTATATTTAATTGAGCAATTGTCGGGTAATGTTCACTAATTATTCAGCATTTGCTGAGGATTGTTCAGCATTATCTACTTCATCTTGCCCAGCAATCGGATAGCCATCTGAATCACGAGAAGGGTGGCGGGGTTCTTCAGCGCTGAAATCGACATGTTTAGCTGTGATCAAAAACGCATTGGCAACTGCGAGCAAACGGCCGCATCTCAGCGCAAGGCCTCCAGAAAGGTTGGACAGCTCTTTTGTGATGATGTAGTCGTTTTTCAGCTCATTCTGCAGGGCTTCAGCATCTTTAAGTTTGACAACCAGGCTGAGTGCTTTTGTGGAAAATGACAGAAAGCTTTCAATCAGGGTTTCTGTCGTCTTGGCGCCAACGTAGGTCTCGTACCTTTTGTAGTGCTTCATGACGTCTTTGTCTTCCAGCCGCTTCACTTGTTCATGTGTGAGATTGACGCCGATTGCTTCCTTGCATTTGCCCGTAGAAACCAGAATCGCAAGGTGTTCGCGAAGAGTGGGAATGTCGGGCCCGGGTGCGGGCAATGCTGCGGCCGGCTCAGCCTCTAACAGATTCATGACCTCGGCCATCGCGATTTCTTCAGCAGCCATAATATTGATTCAGTTTTTAATTTCAGTTAGCAAAAAAAAATTTTTGGGCTTTGTTTGAATTTACCTGCGGCGGCAAATTCAGACAAAAGTCAAAAATCTATTGTGGCAAACATTTTGTTTATTTTGCGAACTTAAACACGGGGTAGTCATAGCCCTTTGCAGAGGTTTGTGTGCCTTCATATTTTATGTAACGTGTTTCAGGTCGGCGCTTCAGATCCCAAAACAAAGACGCTGGCGCATAAAACAGCTTATTTTCAAGTGTGATGACGCTTATCGGCCTGCCATAATCGTTTGTGCCGCGACGTTCAAAGCCGTCAAACCTGTACACTCCAGGTTGCATTTCTCGCCAGCTCAAGATTTGTTCAGCCTCTTCGAATTGCAGTTGTGTTTGTTCCATGATTACCTTAGTGCTGCATCTCTTCAATAGAGAAAGGAAAGCGCCGAGAAAAAATCAAATGGCAGAATTTGCGCTCTTTCAGCCTTGAAATCATCTGTTTGAGCTCGTCATGAGAAAGTTCGCCCGCGTATTCTTCGAAGATGGCCTTCGTGGTCTTGGCCGAAGGCGTGTAAAAAAGAACGATTGCCGCCACGTTTTCACGGAAAGGCTTCGCGATGCTGGATAGCTGCTGCGTCAAGACCCACACACTGATGCCGGCGTGGCGTGCCGAGAAACCGAGTTTGACAAGCTCTCCGGTCCGCCCTTTCACGTCTTTTAGGCGGCGCAGTCATCAAGAACGATCAGAGTTTTTGTTTCTTCGAAAACAGAACTGGCCAATTTCAAGAAGATTTCGACCTGGTGCTGCTCGCAGATTATGACATAAAGGCGCGGGTCTCTCTCGGCAAACCGTTACAGCGTCTTGTTATAGGCGAAAGTTGGGCCGATTAGCACGATGTAATCAAACTTGCCACGAAATGGCCCATAGAGCTGGTTCACGAGAAACTGGGTCTTGCCAGAGTTGGTCGGGCCAACGATCAACGCGTTGAATGGAATATTGCCAGGATCCATTTCAATACTGCACAGAATCTAACTGTTTGTTCTGGATGTTAAACTGGGAGTCAGAGATTATGTATACGTGGCAGTTGACTTGTCCCGAACCTTTTTCGTCTCTCTCAATTTCCAGCTGGACGCCATCTGTGGAGTTGACGATGCGGGTTCCACTGCCATGCATTTCTTGGCTTGCCATGGAGCGAAGATCGATCAGAAGCCCGAACTTGTTGCCGGTGTAGGACTTTTCCAGTGTCATATGCTGGGGTTTGTGATTTTCTTTCATGAAAAAGCGGCTGACCTCTGACCAAATGTCGCGAGGCTTCGATACCGTTGTTGTACAGCATGTTTGGCGAGCCGTTAATCGTGACGCTGATTTTTTTCAGGTCGGGGAAGATGTATTTTT
>JAHPZR010007746.1:7500-22500 GCA_019787425.1 Platygyra sinensis | reverse complement strand
CAGCGGAGACAGTTGATAAGGGAAGCCCGACACGCCGGCCAAACCTAACGCGGATTTCATTTGCCGGCTCCAGTATTTTCTATCTGAGCCAAACACACTCTGATTAAGGTCTGGGCCCGCTTTGAAAAACACTTCAGCGCTAAAGTTGTTGTTTCATCGATGCTTACTTGAGAAATAAATTTTGACAAGAGAAAATGAGGTGAGAGAACATATCCCCGTGCCCTATGATAATCTTTTAAATCTATTTTAAGCTTCGCGTCACGCTGTCAAGGTTATTTTTAGTCTAGGCTCCCGATCACGCAAGCAATGGCCAACGGTCATCAGATTGTGTCTATCCAAATAAGAAACTGAAAAATTAGCGGGCTAAGAGAAAAAGAATAAGTTTGTTCAGTTGAACTGCCGCACTGTTAGCATTGGAAATCATTTTCAGAGCTGGGCAGGAACAGTATACGTGCTTCTCCGAAGCCGTGTCATTCCTCAGCATGAATAATGAATGATTAACACAAAGTGCCAAGACTCGAATTTCTAACCTGCTTGAAAGTCGTTTCTCGGAAAGTGCCGAAAGGCTTGAAGCGAAAAGGATCTCTTTCGAAAGGTATTTTAAAGCACACGACAGCTAAAATATTTGTTTCGGGTTTGTTAGAACTTTCACTCGAAAAAAAACGGTGCAAATCTTTGATTATTTAATATCGGAAGTGCTGTGAAATATTTACTGCTGACTAGAATTGCATATTTCAATAAACACGCACGAAACTCGTTACTCGAAAAGTACTGAACGGATTAAATCCAAAAAACATCTCTTGGAAAGGTTATTCAAAGCGCAGGACAGCACTATACTTTTTTCCCGTTTGGTAGAACTTTCGGTCCGAAAATCCCGGTGTAAATGTTTGCATATTTAATTTAGAAATGAAACAGAGTTTCAGGGAGGTCCACGCCGAAAAAAGTGCTTCTCTGGAACGAACTAAAACATCGTTTGGATCGGTAGAGACCCTGAGAGAGACCTATCTGGAAAGCCTTTTGAAACTGCTGGTCAGGAAAATTATCTTCTATGTGTTTATCGTGATTTTTACGTCGGAAATTAGGGACGGACCATTAGAAAAGTGATGGGGGGGGAGGGGAATTTTCAGCTTGCACGAATTTTTTTTTTCGCTCACGGCTTGTGCAGGAATTTTTTTTTCAGGTGAAACCCTCTGCGCGAATTTTTTTTCAGACAAATATTGCTTTTTGAAAAGGTCATAGACAGGCCAACACAAACTCTCCTATGTGGTTTTACGGTAGCGGCACGTAAGCCTCTAAAGTTTTGTTTTGGCGAGTGTCTTTGAGCGATTTACCTTTTTGAAAAGTTAATAGACAGGCCAACACTCCTATGTGGTTTTACGATAGCGACACGTAAACCTTAACAGTTTTGCTCAGACGAGTATGTCCTGGAGCGAAGATAGTCTGCCTGCCAATGAAAACCACACTTTGTGGTTCTAAATGTTTGTTGAAAATACCAGTGGTAGTGTTGCTGTTTATATTGTTGACTACATAGTTTATGTTGGTAAGAGTTAAAGTTTTAACGCTACCACTACATGTAAATGCACTTTTTCATTTTATTATAGAATCATTATTCAAGGCGATAAGACCAATGCTCTAATTTTATTGTGGGCAGAAATAATTTTATAGCATATTTACAAAGATACCAAATTCTAAGATTTGTATTTTTTACTATAAATTTTATATGTTGAAAAGTGAAATATCGAAACTGTTTATGGAATACGCAGGGTACACTGTATGTTGCAGGTAGACTAGCTGCCAATGAAAAACCATACTTTGTGGTTCTTAATTTTTGTTAAAAGTACTGATGGCAGTGTTAATGTTGCTGTTTATGTGGTTGACAGTTTTAAAGTTTTAACACTTACTCAGCTACGTGTGAATGCACTTTTTTTATTGTATTATAGAATTCTTATTCAAGGAACGGGCTCCTGTTCAAGGGGATAAGACTCATCCTCTAATTTTAATTTTGAGTAATATTAATTTATTACAAATTTTATTTTATTATTTTCATTATAATACAGTATACAGTGTATGTTGTAGCATAACGAGTCAGACGTTCTTAGCAACCAAAAACAGACCTTGGATCCCTTGGAGATGTCTAAAACTCCAAGGGGTACCAGTGGCTTGTAAAATTCCAGTGTAATCATATCCCTGGCAGTGATCGTTTGTGTTCCACAAAACGCGTCATGTGTCCAGACACTTTGAAAATCACTTTATGTTATGCAGTCAGAAATTCTCAAAAATTATTGCCACGAGATTTTCAAAAACCTCTCAAGAGGTTACGCTCACGATTACTATGCGTGATAGAAATCACGAGCTCATAATCTTATTGTTTTCAAGTAATGAGAAGCGATTCTGGAAACTACACGACGGAAAAATCACTATCACGAGTTTGTTACATATCCAGAAGCACTCAACAACTGTACTGCATGGACTTCACTGAGACTAGGTGAACCAGAACCCACCACAGCATGTTCCTATAATGCCACGCACGACGGAAAAAAACTTTGACGATTTTGTTACATATCCCAAAGCACTCAGCAACTGTATTGCATGGACTTCAGCCTGGGTGAAGCAGAAAATATGTAACATGTTCCTATAATGTCACGCACGATGGAAAAAATCGCTATCACGATTTTGTTACATATCTCGAATTACTCGTGGACGTCAGCCTAGGTGAACCTGAAAGGATATGTAACATGTTCCTATAATGTACGTCACGCACGTCGGAAAAATAACCTTGAAGATTTTGTTGCATATCTTAAAGCACTCATCAGCAACTGTGTTGCATGGACTTCAGCCTGGGTGAACCAGAAAATATCCTCTAACCCGTGCAACGTCAAAATACTACGTGGACGTTTGCGTGGGTAAACCAGAGAGTATTTATAATAATATTATGTACCTATACGGATTTTCTATGTATCCGAAATGTAATTGTCGTTCAGAAAAATAGTGTATATACGATGGACTCAGTATAGGGTCTCACTCGCAAATAAAAAAAGTGATTTTTAGTACCTATCTTGTCCCCATACTATCTAAAAGCATGACAATCCGTGTAAGTTATGATATAAATAAAAGATTAATCTAATGATATAACTTGGTACCTTCGTCTTGTTGCATGTACATGTCTTGATTCGATGCTCTACGAGGTTGGTCACGGCTAGCGCTAGCTGAAGACACTTTCTGGTTCTCTCTGTCGTTCTCAGGTGATTGAATTCATGTACAAGCCAATCGCGGTTGTCGGGTTTGTTTGGTTTTCAACAACATGTTTAATGGTTTCAGCAACAACAAATCCAAACGTATATCCAGGGGAAGCTTCTTTGTTGTTCTTCCCGCGAAAAGAAAACCAGCGCGCCTTCTTTAACTCCGCGAGGAAAATTCGACTGGATTCGACTGGATCAATTTCGCACAAATGCGTCAGGAGAAACACCATATCTTCTAATTCGGGAGGCAAATCTCGTTTTGTGCCCGTTTTCTATGACCGATGACGAGTTCATTGGAAGTCGAAGTCTCTATTACGTGTAAGCGAACAATATTCCCGCGTTGTGAAAATTTATTATAAAAAAATAAATTATGCGGCCAGATCATATCTGAAAATTACCAGGTTACTTATAGTACACAGTTTCTTTTATTGAAAACAATTATCGCAAACCACAATAGAACCGCAAAATTCTTGCGATGACAGGAACCTAACAGATAAATGACGTCACGCTATAGCAACCGGACCTGGACGTTCCTTCTGCATGAATTTTTTTTCTTTACTTTCTTCTTTGCACGAATTTTTTTCTTGGCAATTTCCCTTGCATGAATTTTTTTTGGTTTTTTTCCCCACCCCCCCCCCCCCATCACTTTTCTAATGGTCCGTCCCTTAGTCTTGTCATTTCCCTGCATGACTGGTTCACATTTGGCGCTCCAACTGCTGACAAGAATTGGCATTCATAACACGTTCTAAAGTCATTTCTCGAAAAGTACTGAACGGCCTAAACAGAAAAAGATCTCTTTGGAAAGCTCTTTCAAAGCGCCAGACAGTTAGAATGATTATGCTTCCTCTGACCTTACGAAATGCGTTTCGAAAATCCCGACGAAAAGTTTTTTGCGTAATTGATTAACTGCTAAAATTAAACCTCAATGTCATTACATCATTTAAATTGGCCAATCAGGTGTCTTTCCTAAAATAGCCTCGCAGCTTGACCACGCGCTAAAATTAGATTTAAAAGATTATCATGGGAAGAGGGCCTGTATGGGGGATGTGTTCTCTTAGATCATAGTCTCTTGATTTGTGACATCGTCCGCGTTTCGGAAAACTCGTTAATAAACTGTGTCCAGGCCTTGTCTTTGGCGGCGTCTGATTTCTCTTTCGCCTCTGGACTTCGCATGTATTTTTGGAGCTTTGCAATCTGATCCATTTTAAATATATATAGGTATATTTAAAATGGTTTTGCTCACTCTTGTCATGCAAAAAAATGGGGAGACTGTCTACTTTGACCAGCCTATTCCAAAAGTGCAAATTATGAAGCTGCTTTCTTGCAGTTTGTACAACTCCTGGGATACGCTTAAAAGTGGAGGTAAAGTCTCAGTAGTCGAACCTAACAACTCATTGAAATCTTCAGATTTTGCCCCAGGACATTACACTCAAGAAACCTTGGCTAAATTAATGGTAGAAGCTTTCAAAAAGCATTTTTATGAAATGAGCGCAGAAACTTATTCGCCCCTTGGCCAGCTTGTGATCACAAGTCATGGTAAAAAACCAATTAGATTTGATCATAATCTAGCCAATTTGTTTGGCATTAGCCAAGACACAAACAAATTAGTAATTTTCATAAAACGCGTGATGTCTCCAACAGCGTACTTCATTCACTGTGATTTGATAGACGGAAATAACAATCTATTCAACGGCAAAAGGTCAAATCTTTTGGCCAAGTTTGATGTAAGAGGCAAGCCTTATGAAAAAGTCAGATATGATACTTCATTGCAATTTCCTTTTCGAGACTGTTCTACAAGTTCTCATGTAAACAGCATCACTCTCAGCGTTAGAGATCAAGACAGCGAGCTGTTTGATTTCAAGGGCATGCCGCTTGAGTTTGAATTGGAGTTAAATTAATTTTCTATTTATACCATGTGCTCAAACGTTTTACCGTCCGCACCTCATGATGAATCAAATCTGTATCCACAGCTTTCACCTCACGATTTCAGAATGCAAAAGGCCAATGAAGTTGCAGCTGCTCTAAATGCAGAAGTTGAACATTATCGCCGCGTTGCAAAAAAATATAAGCGGACCAAGAAGATTGTCAACTGGAGCGCTACCGGCTGCGGCATTGTTTCTGCTTCTTGTTCTGTTGCTGGCCTTGGCAGTGCTCTCTCTGTTGTAAGCCTTCCTGCCTCAATTCCACTCGGTGGCGTTGGCGGGGCATTTGCTCTTGCTTCTTCAGGGCTGGTAATCGCCAGCAAAAAGCTTGATTCAAAGATTAAAAAACATCGAGAGGTTGTGGCGCTAGCAACCGCAAAACGGGACACTGTTTACCAGCTCCATTCCAAAGCTTTAGCCGACAACCAAATATCAGACAGTGAGTTTCAGTTAATCATGACCGAATTTTCACAGTATAACGTGCTAAAAGAGGCTGTAAGGGCAAAACTGACTCGAAATACATCTCAGCCAGACATTGAGAAGATCAAAAAAAATGTTCAAAGCGAGATAGAGGCAGAGTTTCGAAAAAAATAAACGCCATCGCAGGTTCGAATTAAGTTTTGAAAATTCACGGCTTTATGTGGGCATATCATTACAGCGGTTATCAGTCACACGCGCCCTTCAACGATTTTTTTGCCATTTCAAAAACTAAAGTTTGGTGGACGTCAATCAAATGTATCCATGACAATAGTCCTGTTCATTTCGTGTCAGTTTCACGGCCATGTTCGATCGTTGTTGGATCGGGAATAATCGCTCAGTTATTATGACAAAGTAATTTGCAATTTCGCTGAAATGGAGGGCTATTATGAAGAGACAACGTGGTTTGTCTTTGAATTGCATAGCAGAAACACTTTCTGCGAGCGAAACGTTTGTGAAGAAGGCGGCGTGCGAAACACAACTAGAGCCGTAAGCGATCCGCCAAAGAAAGTCAAAGAAACGAAAGATACAAGGTAGTTGAATAAGTTGGCTTCTGAAATAATTCGCTTTATGTGGAGATTGACTTTTTATCAGCTTGTTATGGATGCAGATTATTTTCGCCGCAGAAATTCTTATCATTCGCCTTGCTAAAACATAATCCATGCATAGATCTATCCTGACGAGTTTCAAGCGTGGCTGGAATACCAGACAGGCAAATTGTATGCAAAGCAAACCGTCAGCAGAACCTTACGGCAAGTAGAATTGTCAGTAATAAAAAGGTAATGAAAGCTAAGCCGCAAGAAATTAGCAGTTAGATTTTTGTAGTTCATTCTGTAATAAAGGTTCTTATTTATAATTAGTTCATTCTCATGTTGTTGTCGTTGTACACTGTTTGTAAATTTGCAGCTTCAAAACATTGCCCGTGAGCGAGACGAACGAAAAGGCGCTTCAAACGATTTTATAAGTCTTACATGTACTTCTCAGTTTTTGTTTATCGACGAGTCAAGTAAAGATGAAAGACTCGGAGCAACTCGGATACTCCGAGAATTGACACTGAAACAATGGTTCTGGAAACTCCGCTCGCCGTTATTGTCATGGATACATTTGATACATTTGATTGACGTCCACCAAAACGCAGTTTTCGAGATGGGAAAAAATCGTCGGAGGGCGCGTGTGACTGATAACCGCTGTAAGACATGATTGTTTGTTTCCACTTGGTCACGTTTTTCGTCAATGAGCACTTCACGCCCGAGTGGCAGAGACACGCGCGTGATATTACACGTGAATTGGTCAATAAACGGCAGAGACCCGTGCGGGATATAACACGCGAATTGGTTGAGTGCATGGCTCACGTGTAAATATTGTTATCTCGTGTTTCGAGAAAAGTCGCTGCCGTAATAAAGTGTGATACAAGCAAAATTACAATTCATTTGCTGCGTTCTTCGATAGAGTGCGGATGGCGAACTTATGCTTCTGAAAACAAGATTTTAGCAAACTTATGCTTCAAAAAACAAGATTTTGCCCTGAAATAGCGGCCCCTTTGAATGCCATGCGGCCGTTTGTGAAGCCTAGATCTTTTTTGTCAAACAGACGAGCGATTTTTGCGTCGTAAGTAAGTTTTGTGTTGAAGCCGTAAGTCAAAATTTGCTGTATTTTTTAAGACTTACGGCGTAAGCCGGCCTTTAATGCATATTTTAATTCACCGGCTTACAGCGTAAGCCAAACTTTGATACATAATAAATTTTTATCAAAGCAAAAAGCCTGGCTCTTTTTGCGTGACAGAAGACGGCGTTACGCATGAAATGTTTTTCTCTTCGCGCCTTTGTACTTGCATGTGAAATATTAAATCAGTTTCCAGAAGCATTGATGCCTGATGTTTTGACGTGCCAATCGTCGTTTGACAAAAGAAAGTCGACAAGCTCTTGTTGATTCATGTTTTTCATGAATTCAAGAGCGTCTTCCTTTATTAATATTTTTTCTCTTCTCTTTTTGGCGCAAATACATGCATCATCGGGTCCCCTCTCCTTCCTCTTAGCCCCCATGTTGCTTTTGTCTTCTTTTCGCTTTGGTCTACCAGCCCTTTTCTTCCTCTTCCTATAATACATTTGCGCCTCATTTCTTCAATAGAAAAATACTCTGTGTCGCAAAACAATAACTCATTTTTCACCTTACACACATATATAATGAGGCGTTCTGTGTCACATTTTTTTATGCTTCTGAAGCGGCCGGCGGCAAAGCAATGCGAGCCGTCGGCCGCTTCAGAAGCATAAAAAATGTGACACAGAACCCTCATTATATATGTGTGTCCTGTGTATCTTTTACAATCATTGGCAAAATAACAAACAAAATAAAAAGAACGAGAAGCATATCACCTTGAAGTGATACGCCCTGTGGTGCACCGCATAATTCAGTCTACAACAAGGTTGAAAGGCACTGTGGACTGTCGGACAGCGCAGACCTTGACACCAGCCTCGACTTTAAACGGGATGTCACCATCAACAGCATAACAAGCAACGTATATCAACAATTGAGGTGAAAGGGGACTTTATAGGCTCGTAGTGTCCGCCCGAGGTTGTGCCATTGCACACTGTTGAAGGCCTTGGAAAAATCTAGTACAAAGTTCACTTAGAGACTGAGATCGCTGCTATTCGGTGCATTGTTCAAATGTGGTCAAAACAGCCTCTTCCCTCTTCTGAACGCTGCCTGTTTCTCTCGAAGCTTAAGGCCCACAGCCAGTGATAGGCGCTTCCTGATTACTTTGTTTAGGATCTTTCCCAGGATGATGTAATGCCGCACCTGTTGCTACATTCTGACAAAGCTCCTTTCTTCGGTATGATGCCTTGACTCCAGTCTTTGGTATTTTCTTTCTTTTCTCGTGGTAACAGAATGCTTCCTGTGGACACAGTGTCGCCCTTGAACGGTTTAGCAAGCATTGAGGCAGTCTATACCGGATCCGCGCGAAGTTATTCACTGATGCTTAACTAAAATATTTACATAACATCAAGCACTATGGAATGCGCATTAGATATTCAAAATCTTCAACTCTCTCATAACAACTTTTACATTAGCATAAACGATCTCAATCTTAAGAGTGATGTTTGATACATCGAAACGTCGATTAACCGTTATTTTAATTTTTCTTTTAATCTTTCTTTTTCTTTTTTCTTCCTGCACAACTCGCCTCGACTAGCTTACGCTATATGCGAGTTGTATATGTTCTTTTAATTGTTAAACTATTAAAAAAGTTTATTTGTTGTTGTTGCTAAAAAAAAGAACATATAAGACTATATAATTGCTCGAAGGACCCAATAGCATATTGAACGTCCTGTCTAAAAGCTGTCAACATTTAGTTCATCAAAGTTTTAAACGCATGTTGAAGCAAATGTTGACACCACGGGCCTATCAGTTCAGAATGCTTGTTTGGTTATAAATGCCTGGTCATAAATCAAGGTCTCAAAAATTGCCTAGGGGAGTTTCACGGGAGGTCAGAGGAATACCAATTGAGTCACACAGGGATCAAAATCGTATCATTTTCCAAAAAGCTATATTATTTTAATCATGACTCACTTTGCAAAACGAGATCTCTACCTACTCTTGGTTAAAGTCCTAAAATAAAACGAATTAACTGCATGACTTATCTAACTTTTTGAAGTCTACTGACTAAATCCCTTTCTTCTAACAGTTTACTGACTAAAAGGCTTTTTTTAGCTGTTTACTGACTAGGGCTATACCCCATTGAGACCCTCAAATCAGTCGATAGCAATCGGCGTTTGATATCGATTGAATCGATTGATTTCCGATATCTATTTTTATTGATTGACTACGCCTGATATATAAAGGTCTGATTATCGCAATGGGAACTAATACAAAGCAACCTAATTAAACACCTAGAAGAAACACTTATTTGTTTTGGTCCCAAATAATTTCATACTAGAACAAGGTTTAATTGCACCGTGTCGTTATCTGCCGAGTTTTCTTTCCTTTCCCATGAAAATGCAAGTGTAAAAGCATACTTCGCCCTTAAGGCTACAAAAACTACTCCAAATACTTGTAGACAAGAAAATAATTTAACGATGTAGAATTTCCAAGGGGAGAAGGGGAAGCTCAAGAGCAACCTCGTTCCCACGGTCTCTCATCTTACCACCCCCCCCCTGGGTCGCGCACTCGCCCCTTGACTCGCCCCAGGGGGCGGCAAGATGAGAGACCCTGAGAATGAGGTTAGCTCAAGAGCAGTACCAGTTGTCGCTAGATCTGTCTTGGCACAAATGCAGTACTAATTGCACGACAAACAAGTCGGAAACAGGAATTCCTAGGTTTAAAGGCTAAAAAGTTAAAAATGCAACGTATAGCATTGATCAATAAAACACCATATGTATATAAACATTTTGTCCTTGAAATCCAACAATAGCATTTATTTTACTTTGTTTTCTACATTTTGTTGACGTTGTGTTTTTCAATTAGCTGGGAAACTGACAATTAAACTGACAACTGACAGCCGGCAATGTTCAACTGACATGAACAGTTTTTCACTCATCCTAAACTGAATTGTCTGTAAGGCATCATGGAAGGTATTACTTACATTTATAAAATAACTGAGATACTGCGAGTGCTCTGATTGGTCAGAAACCTATGGTTTATTCTCCCGGTAAACCCACAGGAAACTGAAACATTTTCCGGTCCAGAAAAATGGCCGCTGCTCGCGGCGAGCTTCCAGATTTTAATTTATTGGCGGCGTTTGGCTTGGAGGAATTTAGGAACGAAAATGACGCTATGAACGCCGAAAAGAACGGGGCTAGTGGTGAGCTTAGCAACATTGAGCACAGCAACAAGAAGAGGAGATTTGCGGAGATGGAAAAGCAGGACCTCGACGACATCGTTACAAATTCGCAGGCTAAACGAACGAAAAAAGCAACACAATGGGCGGTCTCAGTTTTTACAGGTCAGTTGAAACAGTACAAGTCTATTTTAATTCAGCATTACAAAAAATAAGCTTAATTCGCACAAGGGAAAGCAAAAGAGAAGTCAACCGATATTATTAAAACGTAACATTTCACTGTTTTCCACTGTGCCAAATTTGCCATTAAAATGGTTTACATGTTCACACGCTCCGTCTTTTTGTTTCACTCAAAAACGCTTTAGCTTACAGATATGTGATTTCTTTTTTCTACAGAGTGGAGTAAGCAGAAAGAATTTACCACCAATTTTGCTCAAATTACAGTTTCGGAGCTGGATCAACGCCTCCGTCAGTTTTATGCCGAAGCTCGTAACCAAGATGGAGGAAATTACAGCAGAGCAACCCTACTTTCCCTCAGAAATGGCATCGAGAGATACCTGAATTCCCCTCCAAACAACCGTGGCATTTCGCTGGCCAGAGATTCCCAATTTGTTCTCTCAAACAAGATGCTAGATGCCAAAATTAAACAGTTAAAGAAAGACGGCATGCAAAACACAACACACAAACCAGCCATCGAGCTGGAAGATCTTGACAAGCTCAAAAACAGTGATATTCTATCACTTACTCACCCCTTGTCGCTCTTGAGAAATGCGTGGTTCCACATCTCATTGTTTTGGTGCCGCCGTGGCTTTGAAGGCCAGCGAAGTCTTAAAAAGAGCAGTTTTGTATTTAGTGCAGATGCGAAAGGCGACCATTTTGTCTCAATGGCGCATGACGAAGCAACTAAAAACCACCAAGGCGGCGTTTCTGATGTTGAGAGTTTCGAGAAAAACGCAAGAATGTACAAAACCAATAGTAAAACCGACGGTTATACTGCTCTCGATTTTTTTCTGTCGAAATTGAATCCAAAATGTGAATCACTATTCCAGTATCCTAAAAGAAACTGGAAGCCATGTGACAACGTTTGGTATGAAAACAGGCCGCTCGGAGTAAACAAGCTCTCAACAATGATGAAAGATATCAGCTCTGCTGCCGGTCTTTCTCGTATCTACACAAATCACTCAGTTAGGGCGACAGCCATAACCTTGTGGGCAAATGCTGGCCTCACAAATCGGGAAATCATGGCGATATCCGGTCACCGCAACGAGTCCAGCCTCCAAAACTACCACAACATGCCTTCCGTACAACAACTTCGCAAATGCAGCAACGTCCTTACAGTGGCTCTTGGTGATGATAAAGTCCAGCCGACCATTGCAGAACAACTCGTAGGGAACGAAAGAAGGCCTCCGCTACAGCAGCTGCAAGTTCCATCGGCAATTTCTTCGACACAGCAGAACGCAGCTGTGTTCAGTCAGATGTTCAGTTCATGCACGATTGGAAATGTCCACGTCTACAATTACAAGCCATGACAGAAAAATTCTGTTTCCTTTAAACTGTGTGTATTATCTTTCACAGATAATAGAAATACTGCTTTTTGCATTTCTTTTTCATGTTTGATGAAACATTCAGCGTTAAATTATTTCTTCGGCGCGATCAAGATTGTGTAAAAGTTGTTGTGATTGGCCCTTGTGTGTAAGTTGACGAATGTAAAGAGAAGACGAAACTTGATCACGTTATTAAAAACACAATTTCGCCCGAGAAATACTGTGCTTTGTTTGAAGTTATTTTATAAAAGCAATAAACCACACTTTCTGTGGGTTTATAGGGGTAATAACCCACTTGGGATGTTTGGAGAACACTCGAAAAGTTGTAAATCACCGCCTGCGGCCGTGATTTACAAACTTTTCTCGTGTTCTCCAAACATCCCGCGTGGGTTATTACCCCTATAAACCCACAGAAAGTGTGGTTTATTGCTTAAGTAGCCTGCATCTAATCAAAGGAAGGCTGAGTTTATTTATTCCTAACTTCATCTGCTTTCATATTCTTTTAAACTCTAGTTCTTGATGAATAGTTACTATTCCGATTAAAATGATCGTGGAATACCTGGAATTAAAGGACCGGTAACCAGTCCAAATCGAAAGTCAGTTGCTTATCTAGTCTACAACTGCACTCGTGACCAATTTATTTGCTGTAATATCAGAAGTCAATACGACTTTTATGGACTTTGACAGGAACTCCTGACTTTGATGATTATATTCTACTATTCTAATATGAAATAAGTTAACAGCTGAATGTGTTGAATAAAGGCCACTGACAAACATTTGCTAGGTATGACTCAAATATCAGACCCGGGCTGTTCGAAAGGATGGACATCGCCATCCACCGGATAGATCACTATCCATTGGATAGCGTGGTTAGTTTTGTTAAAATTTATCCACTGGATAGCAATTTATCCGGTGAATAGCGTTATCCCACCCTTCGAACAACAGGGGCCAGTTGGTTCCAGACTTAATTGAGCATTTAATTATAAATACATTAACTCCCGCTTGGAAGCTTAGGGTTTCTGGAGCATGACATAGTTATAACATTAACGTTTTCAGTAAAATATAACACTATTTCACTTAAGCCTATTTTTGAGAACTTTAACAGGAGTTCCCTAACTGTAGATTCATTAGAAGTTCCTATGTAAAATAAGCCATCTGCGTGTAAACAATACATTTCATTTTCATGCAAATAAAATCTTCATAAGCTGAATTCTACTGGCCTAAGACCATTCGTGTACAAAAGAATGCCACTTGAAATCGTAGCCGTAATTTTATCATTATTGTGTGTTATAGATAGCTGCTTAATTACTTTAGACGTATGGTTGTTGGAGGGAGCTAATATTTGTAAGCTTCAAAATTAATGTATTCGTCTTTATTTCCTTTTTGGTATATCATTTGTTGTTGTTATCAGAACAATTATCATTTTACTTGTTGTCGTTGGTGAAACTCGCCATGAATATTAGCTGCGGCTTCAACGAACGACTGAGCGGTGCGGCATAGGTAGTTCTCTCATTGTGGTTCGGCTCTTCTGGTTTAGCAGCTGTCATTGGAAATGCAGTGGTGCTGTGGTTGTTCTACAAAAACGAATCTTTACGAACAATTTCAAACTGGTTTTTAGCCTCTTTGTGCGTAGCAGACTTCTTAGCAGGGCTTGTGGTGGACCCTATGTATATAGCTATCAGAGTTTTCGCTCAGCCACGAAAAGAAAGCATTTTGCGAAAAGTTGTTCAAATGGTGTGGATTCACTCAACTGCCGCTACAGTGTTCAACTTATGTTGTGTTTCTCTTGACCCGCGATTTATTGCCATTCGCTTTCCTTTTCGCTATCAGGACATCATAACCAAGCAAAGATGTTACGCAGTGATTATAATGGTGTGGTTAATCTCACTGTTTCTTCCTTTCTCCACGATTTTGGTAAATAATGAGACGACCGTTGAAGCTGACTTCTGGTTTTTTTTAATGTTTATATTTTTTGCAATTCCACTAACTGTTGTCACTTTGTGCTATTTTTGGATTTTCAAAGTCGCCAAAAACCAAGCTAGCAGAATAAAAAGGGAAAATCTCCAAAACTCCAATGAAATGAACTGTCCTGTTGGTGCTTCACAAAATCACAAAGCCATCAAAACCATTGGGTTTGTGTTGGGTATTTTTATTGTTTCGTGGATGCCTTCTTCAGTGTTTTCAGTTGTGTATTATGTTACAGCCAGTGACAAATGCTTTGCTAATAAACTGGACTACATTGTGTGGCCCTGGGTTGCAGCAGTAGGGTTGACATCATCAGCGTTTAACCCGTGGATATACTTCTTTCGCAATGGAGAGTTTCGCGAAGCTTTGCGCTGCCTCTTCCATTGGTTTCCCTTGAACTTTACACCACAACTTTGCCTTAGAACAAGACCGGAATCAGAGGATGTGAAGTCAGAGGGGCAGCAAAGGCCTGAAGACCTTTGAGGACACAAAAACTGTAGTCATTATCGACGAGTCGGGATCTAGCTTCTCGCTAAATCTCCAAACGCTATAACAGGACGATTTTGAAATGTTTAAAGACACCTAATGTCATTTTATATCAATCATTTTGTCTTTTTTTAGTTTATTATGATTTTGCTGCACAATAAATTAAAACAACTTTATAAGTATCAAATTAGTGAGGCCAGGAAGCCCATCGAAGCCAAAAGGCTTGAGATTAATATTTAACGCTCAGCCTTTGAAGGTATCCACTCTCTGGCAGAACGATTTCATCTACCTATGTAAACAAATAAATGTTTTTCTAACACATGAAAATGGTCATTATGTAGCATAAAAAATAAAAGCTATCAAAATCTCTCGTGTAAAAAGCTCAGCTTAAGGCTTATTAAAGTTTGGTTCAGTGTAACAGTAACGGGTGTTAGTTCCTAAAGAGCTGGATTGCGTCGGGGCAAAGTGAAACACATAGGGTATAAGGGTAATTCAATGAATCACGTCTTGACATGTTCTTTTATAAGGCTGATGTTTCGGGTGTTAGCCTCGTCAGAGGAAGTAGTCTTTTCTGTCAGTAGCATGGACCACGC
>JAHPZR010007746.1:0-2500 GCA_019787425.1 Platygyra sinensis | reverse complement strand
GCAAATATAGATCAAAATTAAAATGCGACTATTTGAGTCGAGTCACTTCAAACAGAGAAGCTGACAACTGATCAAATCGTTAATTCAGAACAATGGATAGGGACTCTTTTTAAGTACAGGCCAATGACTTTAAAGAAACTGCTATGTATAAAGGCAACAAGACATGTCAGCGATCAGATTGTTTGATCACCTTATGGAAAACGAATACTTCTATCATACATTTAGATCTATATGTACGAGTGCCGGCACTCGCGGGATTAGCAAAACTTTGTCCGCATCGATCTGGCTTTTCTTTCTTGCGGACTAGTTAAACATGAATATGAGCTGTCTTGACGAGCGACTGAGCATTGCGGCATCCAGTATTCTTTCACTGTGGCTCTTCTTGTCTGGGTTAGCAGCTGTCATTGGAAATGCAGGGGTGCTGTGGTTATTTTACAAAAACGATTCCTTGCGAACAATCTCAAACCGATTTTTAGCCTCGTTGTGCGTAGCAGACTTTCAAGTAGGGCTTGTTATAGACCCTGTCTGGATAGCAATACGATATTTTACTCAGCCTCCAAGAACTCACATTTTGAAGCAAGTTATAAACTTGCTATGGATTCACTCAACCGCTGCTACAGTGTTCAACTCATGTTGTGTTTCTGTTGACCGATTTATTACCATTCGCTTTCCTTTTCGTTATCAGGACACCATAACCCAGCAAAGATGTTATGCAGTGATTATAATAGTGTGGTTAATGGCACTGTTTCTTCCTTTCTCCAGAATTTTGGTAGATAACCGAAGCAACGTTGAAAGCCTGTGGTTTTCTTTAACATTTATTACTTTCGTGTTTCCAATAACGGTTGTCACTTTGTGCTATTTTTGCATTTTTAAAGCCGCCAGAAAACAAGCTAACAGAATAAAAAGGGAAAATCATCCGGACTGCACCGAAAAAAATGTTCCTGCTCGTGCTATGCAAAATTACAAAGCCATAAAAACTATTGGGTTTGTGTTGGGTGTTTTTATTGTTTCATGGATGCCTTCTTTAGTGGTTTCAGTTGTGGATTATGTTACAGCAAGTGACACGTGCTTTGATCATAAACTGGCCTATGTTGTGTGGCCCTGGATCGAAGTAATCGCGTTTACATCATCAGCGATCAACCTGTGGATTTACTGTTTCCGAAATGAAGAGTTTCGAAATTCTTTACGCCTCACTTGTCATCGTTGTTCATGTCTTTACTCAAGACATTCAGCAGATCTCAGTCTGGAATCAGATATGGATAAAATTTCTTGCACGCTGACTTGGGTCCATGCTAGCGAGACAAAGTTCTGATACTTAAACAAATATGGTGTCTGACAGGGAAGATTGGCTTTAGTTAAAAAATCTGGTATCTCAATCTCTGGCACCAAGAAGTCAAACGATTTTGTATTTTTTGGATGTAATTAAATAATTTCTTTATTTCAGTTCTCTCCTTCTAAAACTAGGTTTGTTGTAATCAGCCTTGTGTTGTACACTGATTTTCTTGAAATAACAATCAAGTTGTCCAGTTCAGTAATTGAGGCATAAGATACTTGCATAAAGATTTTTCAGACCAATTAACGCAAAGACATCTCTCGCAATTATTATCAAGACAAATACGGAGAAACAGCTTCCTAAAAGCATTTTTTTTTTATTTTCTACGATATTTTTGAAACGTAATTAGGCGAAAGCATTTCCATAATAGCGAGATTTAATAAGGTTTGAACTGCAAGTTTGAGTTTCGACCGCCAGGAATTGCCCAGGATTAAAATAGAAATTTGAGTTATTCCATATTGTGTTTGTCATGTGTAGGTTAAAGTGTCTATACCGCCAACAGGGTTTTTATAGTTATGGTAGCTCTATACTGTGTAAAAAGGTATTCTAAGAAAAAAAAAATTGGATTCCGAGATTTTAACGCCCTAAGATATCGCCTTAAAGTTCCCGCTTCAGCCACGCCCAATGAAGTTGACCGTGAGTCAGTGGAGAATAGAGTCTGGGTTTCTGAATGGGCCGTGACGTCAAGTCAGGAATCACGCGATTCTTCTAGTTTAGGTAATTGATGTTTCGGTAGTGGTGAGGAGTTTTCTTCGCCAAAAAACAAACAAATTGATGTTTGCGAAGCAATGCGGTCGTCAAGCAAGCAAAATAAAAGCATAAAGCTTCGAGATATTCCTGAAGTGACGTCATTCGTCACCAATCTAACATTACGCGGTCATCTTCATTGGGCGTGGCCAAGGCGGGAAATTTAAAGTTTGATTTTATGCCAAAAAGCATCGGAATTCACTTCTTTGGGTTTGAAGACATTTTTAGATGTTATGGAGATGATGAAAACCTAAAATAACTTTTTGGCGGTATAGACACTTTAATTGAAACATTTATATCCTTTCAAATTCTTTGTAATTATCTTTTCTCTCGATGGCATGCGATGTTTAAATTTGTGTATATAAAGTGCCTAGCGATCTTACTAAAGTCTTAACAAAGGTTTATCAAGATTAATTATGC
>JAHPZR010007745.1:15000-17198 GCA_019787425.1 Platygyra sinensis | reverse complement strand
ATATTATTCTCATTCATGTTTTGCTGTGGAATTCCAGAATGCATGGGTTATGTAACCTTTTTGTGGAATGTTAGATATGAATGAATGAATGAGTATTTAAAACATGTTAAAAATAACAAGTATAACTGTGTAAATGCATTTCTGCACTGCACTAAAAGTCACCATTATTTTGGGCCAAATAGGACATTTTATCTTCACAGGGAGTTGAAAATTTACATTCTGGTACAAGTGCATGAATCATGTTAATTTTCCTCTCTGATCAAATGTCCAATTTTAATACGCACTCTTGATATTTTTTCAAACGGTTGTCTTTTCTTTAAGGCAAATTTGGTATCTTTTTTTAGCTTGACCACTTGACATACATTTAAGCGTCAATAAACTGTCTATTACGGTACTGCTATAAAATTGTTAAACACTAATGGATTTTTAAAATGTTCATTTTTGGGTGAAGCAAAACATTGTAAACACGTCTCTTAAATATACACAAAATATTTAAGTGATTTTGACAGTTTTATTAAGTCATTGTTCTCATTTACTTTACAATTCTACACTTTTAAGTTTACATTTATCTTCATCTATTAACAATCAGTTCAAACATCCTAATAGCTGCAAATAAGTATATTGCCCTATCAACATTCTGTTGACACCACACAAATTTTCACATTTGATGAAATTTAGAGAGTATTACCATTGAATGTACTTCAAGAAGGCTAATTGCTAATGGTTTAGACTATTTGTGGTTGAACTACACTTCAAATCTCTATTTTATTCGATGTGGATGTTCAGTGCAAACTGCAAACACTGGATGTTCACTGCAAACAACTCATAAAGTTATGAAATTTAACTTGGTCTGCAAACAACTCATAAAGTTATGAAATTCAACTTGGTCTGCAAACATCTCATAAATTTATGAAATACACCTTAGTCTGCAAACAACTCATAAATTTATGAAATATATCTTGGTCTGCAAACTACTCATAAATTTATGAAATATATCTTGGTCTGCAAACAACTCATAAATTTATGAAATATATCTTGGTCTGCAAACTACTCATAAATTTATGAAAGACCTCTTGGTCTACAAAGAACTTGAATGCATGAAATACAACTAGGCCCGCTAACAACTCATAAATTTATGAAGCAACTTGGTGTGCAAACAACTTATAAGCGCCTGCAATTTATGAAATCCAACGAGATCTGCAAACTAGAAAAAGCTCAACTATAATTCTTAAAACGTATATGTACAATGACTTTACCGTAAAACACGTAACAGCGTTCGCGGTTTTGCTTTAATCTACAAGAATGGATGAAACTTAAATGTTTGTAAGCGATACACGAAAGGTAAGATTTAACATTTAATTCGTATATCTCTCGCTACAGAACGATTACGTGTAAAACTGTGTGTAAACTTACAACCTAGCTATAATGTATTTTTGGCGTCATTCTTCACTTTAACACATTTAAGCTTACATACTGTGCATAAAAAGAAAACAGTCATTGTACTTCACACCTGCATACGTGAAGTTTATGTTAAGCTTGTGTCAACTTGCGCCCGAAAAGCTCGCCAACGGATACCGTTGCATAATAAAGTCTCCAAACTTATTTTGCAACAGTCGCACAACACCATGTTCACATTTGCGAAAGACATTTTACGTGGAATCCAGTTACTTCGTTCCACCAAACAGTCACTTCGTTCCAAGTGTAAAGTAAGCGAGTTAGGCTATAATCTTACAAAACTATTAACATACGCCGTCTGTGACGACGGCCATTTTGAAGCTCGTGAAGTACGTGTCGTGTGCGTGGGATCTGGGACTACCGGAAACAACTATACGTCGAGACCGAAAAAGATTCATTACTTCATCGACTTCAACAGACTTGAGTAAATATGAACCGGCGTCGATGTTACTAACCTTACTTTTTTATTAGTCTACGTTTTGGACTAACGAAGATCATAGCAACCAGGGATTTCGCCGGAATACAGAAGACGCAAAACCACGCTTTCATCATGACAACATCTCGATTTGATCATAACCCACTTACTCAGTATTTTTCTCGTTAAGAAGATAGCTCTCTCTTTAGTAAGATATGGTCTAGCTTTCATCATAAACTATACTTTGACTAATGAAGATGCGAATCCTTGATTTGATCGTAAGAATGCGGCTTTTTAAAGGAGACACAAACTATTTGCGTTTATGGAA
>JAHPZR010007745.1:0-10000 GCA_019787425.1 Platygyra sinensis | reverse complement strand
AAGGAGAAATTTTGAGTAGTGATTATTAACAGCTTTCACTGCGAGCCAGCGGATTGATATATTACTGGCCCATTAATTTCTAATAATTGGACAGGGCATTGTCCTTGATGATCCTGCGCATAAATGGAACGCATTGTTATGGACTTGCAAAGCTTATATGGATCGCTTTCAAGGTTTTGTGAAACATTTTGTTAACGATTCCCTTCCAAAGGAAAAACCCAGTTGGACTCCTTTTCCTAGTTTGTCTTTACTGCACTCTTACTCTAGCGCTGTTTGACAGATGGCGAAGTATTTGAAAGCCGTGTTATAACTATTTTATTAACCAGGCTTACTCGGGCTTGTATTGGAGGATATTGGTCCTAACTGTTACGACTTCTGGAAAAGGTAGAACTTGGTTCGATGTGAAAGTTGAACCAGGACCATAAAAGACTGAACCAAATACTACAGTTGTAGAGTAGGAAATGTCCGTTTACTTACTCTATCGAACACTTCCATCTCGACCAGGTAACCCAGGAAGCAAAATACGTATTGATTTTTATTTTCCTTGGCGGTGTTATCCAACTGCAGGAAAATAGAGTCAGCCAACAAATCTCTGTGTACCCATAGCGTCTAAAAGAAAGAGTAAGACGATATATTTACTATATGCAGTATAACTCGAAGAGTTTAGGAAATGTGTTGTGTTAGCTGGCATTCACTACCGAGGAAGTATTAACTTATCCCATTATATGATTGCCGGGGTAACCGCGCCTTCAATGCCCCCTTTGTACAGATCAATTTTGAGAATTCTTTTCTTTTAAATTTTTGTCGCAAAAGGCTACTGTTCGAGATTTTCTCATAACCCAGAGTAATAAACCGTACATCTAAGGTTTTTTTTTTTCAGTATCGATACTGATGTCATACTGTTTGCTCCATGATTGTTTTTGGTTTATTTTGCTTACTAATGGAATCGACTACGTATTCGCCCCTAATCACAGAAAAACCAAAAAGTTATATATCTTGACCGATTCAGCTTGGTCATATGTATCATCAGTCACTTTACTTGTGTTTTCACGATTGAATTAATTAACAAACTAATTATTAATTCAGTGTAACATGTTCATAATTGCTAGTGCGAAAAGTGTTGTCCTTTACTTTTTGTAAATCAATGGCCGACCTGGTTCAGTTGGAAACTAAAAGTAACTCACCTGCAGTAAAATACTAATCAGAAGATTTGAATCATGGGGAAACTGATGGTAATCCAGAAAGCAGATTGGATGCCGTCCATGAATGAGCACACCAACAATATGCACTCTCAAGTGCCAGGCTTTTTGAGCTGTTCCATGCCTATGGGCAGAAAACGGCAATTCCGTCTTTGTGGTTTCCATGCCATCGATAGCCACAGAGAAGAATTTGTTTGGATGGTGGTGTGCTTGAGAGGCTCTGGACATATATGACTTTCGTTCTTCCCTGAAAGTATTTTATTTCTACTTTTAGGATTGTTTGTCGCTTGTTCCCCGGCACCTTTTTTTTAATGAGACTTTTTACTCAGTGTTGTGGTAAAAGAAAGCAAAATGGAATATTGCCTATCTGCAATATTGCGTGTGGTTGTCTACCATTTTATTTTGGAACACTGACTCCTGTAAAAAAGCAAAAGAGGAAGGCTGTGCGAAGCGATTAAATGCATAGTTCAGTCCATATTTGGATGTTTTCTTTTAGACGTCTCAATTGTTGCAAAAATCTGATTTCTACAAAAAATCCCTTCCCTTCACACAAGGGGAATTTAATCTGTAGAGAATTTGCTAAGGTCGCTATTTTAGCATAAATGAACTTAAAAACTTGGGCGCTTGACGTAGGGTAATTTACAAACTTGTCATAACAGTTTTAAGGATGAAATGGCCGGTTTAAGCGAGGAACTTTTAGAGGACACTGGAAACCAGCAACTTTTGGCGCACCAATATATGAACAAATCTACTCTTTTCAGTTAAGAGCGTCACATTTTGATACTAGACAAGTTTAACATCTCAAACGGTGACTGATAAAGAGCGTTGTTTGTTAAAGTAGACAGACATTACAAGCGTCTTCCTTATGTTCCGTTTTTGTACTAAACGTTAAAGTCGTACCCAGACAGCTTTAACGTCCGATACAATGTTAACGTCCTAGAATAAAAACGACCAATTTTATCCGTGGGCTTAACTTGATCAATGTTTTACACGCCAACTCGTGCTTGCTTCATATGTAGGTTCGTGTTCATAAGACGCTATGGAATCAACTAAAAGTGAATTATCTCAGTAAGGACAAACTTACCTGACTCACGCAATATGACTTTTTCTCCTCTCCTCTATTGTTTGTCTATGTATGGGGTTTGTTGTCGCTCTAATCTCTACTTTGAGATTGCAGCAAGTGTCGCACTTGCTGAAACGGTTCTCCTAAAAAGACAAGTCCCAGAAGAAAAATTTCTTGAGTTCAGTGTCGCAAGAAAAACGCGGGGATACGGTCTGCAACTTTTGTGTTTATATACTTCAGTACTCGCCTGATCTTATACTAGCGTGATCGTCAGTGATATACCTAACCACTCAGTGGTAGTTAACTGTAAGCTTCACTTTGAAACCAGCCGATTAACGAAGATTAAACAGTGTTAATACAACAAATTAGAAGTAGAACTTCCTTTGCTGAAACACTCGCACCGTTCTAAAATCTGCCTTGTGACAAATTGTTAGGGGCGATGTACAAGTATTTCTTCATTTCTTCACATACTATTTAATTGCCTTGTGTGCTCGTGTTCGCCCGCTCGACTAATCAGCGGGAAAGGAGGCATTAGTAGTAGTAGTAGTATTAGTGGTAGTAGTAGATCTTTATTTAAACTAGGTTAAAAATCTTCAGTTATATTACTAGTATTTTAATTAAAATCATTTGTAAAAGTTAAAATAACTATAAAAACTGATTTACAAGATTGCCAAGAGGGAATCAGATGTTTTAAGTGCGCGGTTGATTTCTTTCTTAAACTGCTCAATTGATCTAAGCGCCCTAATATTTTCAGGAAGAGAATTTCATAGTAAGGCACCGCTGTAGCCAAAGCTACGTTTCAAATAGTCAGCACGCGGCTTGGGTAAGTTTAACTTACGCAAAGAATCACGGAAGTCATAGTCTGTGTGTCGCTCACTGAATAAATCTTGCAAATACACTGGGGCTAACCCGTTGAGGGATTTAAACATCATAGCTTTCTGCTTTCTTCTTCTTGATGATAGCTTGTCCCATTTTCAAAGTTTCAAGAAGCAGGCTTGAGTTTATCTCACAGTTCGCTTGCAGAATAACCCTAGCTGCTCTGTTTTGCAATTTTGTAATTTCTCACATAGATAAGAACTCAATCCATCCCAAACGGGGGAACAGTAATCGAAATGAGGCTGGATTAAAGCGTTATATGTTTGCACTGCAGTAGACTGAGAAATGAGGGGCTTAATGCGCCTAAGAGCACCTATTGCCGATGATAGTCTATGATAAGAGTGGATTGAATTATTTTCAAGACAGTTAACAGTAGAATCTATATCTTACCTTTGGAATCTTCACGTGTGGATAACGTTCGTTTCAAATTTTTCTAAATAGAGCCTCGCTGCATTTAGGCTGTCCAGTGGATTCCATTGTCTCTGTGAACTCCTCAAACACGTCTACTTTCCTGCTCGAAGAAGTGAGATGCCATACACTCGAATTCGGCATGTAGTCACAATTCTCGGCGAAGTACTTGTCTAGGAAATTGATTAAGGCCTCGCTCTGCAGACAGTCTTTCGTCGTTAAAGACGCACCATGTCGTGCACTGCGTTGTCCTAAGAGATATTCTCTTTTCAGTTCAAAAAATCGTCTTCGAGTTATCCCCAGAGCCTTTGTCCACGCACTCCAACAGACTGTAATCCCGCTGATTGAATAAGAAAATTCGCCTTCGGTTGGCTGATTGCCGTCAAGCCAGTTGAATATGAACTGCCTTTGTAATCCATCGTTCGGATAATCCCGACAAAAATTTTCGCGGGTTTTTTTAAGTTGGCTGACAGAGAGCAACTTTTGAAGGCAAGAATTTTCAGAGCAACATGGTTGGTGAATCAATTGTTCAGGTGCTGTTACAGTAGACCGATGTTTGCCTGTAAAAAGGAAATTGAAGAGGAAAACTTTCAGTGTCTGTATGCACAACACGTCAATTGTGTATTATACAGCCAAAACCCAACCAAAAATACCCCATAAAAATCACAATACCGATAATATCGAATCACTGGGCTCCTCTTTAGAAGGAGTCTTATTAAGAGTAAATAAACCGGCTTCTTATTCTTTTTCACCAGCGGCAATTGCCGGAAACCGTGCTGGTGACAAGAGCCACCACGAATCCACATCTATATAACATGTCGATAACATTCGTGATTTCCTCAAGCTCGGAAAATTGGCCAACCATAATTTGCATAAGTTAATGAATCGTTTCTTTTTTTCAAGCAATCAGAGCATAATTTCGGAAGGTTTGAAATAGAAAGCCTTAATTTGTGAAAATACGTTATCCACAAAGCGAAAACAATATTATTAGCGGAATCGCCTGTCATTTTCAAGGAAGGTAGCAACTTTAATTAACGTGTATCGGAACGCTTTAAAGAACGAGGCATGGAACAATAGCTCAGTTATTCAGTGAGTGCAAATACATGGCCTGGCAATCTTAACTTTTACACTTGTACATTTGAAACCAGACACTGAGCGCGGAAGACGAGCACCGCTGCATTTAACTTTCTTAATGTCGAGAACGTAGCGATTGCTGTTGTCTTACCTCTTTGGCGAGTGCCCAGTTTTGGCGTTTCAGTCTCCTCCGTTTGTTGGAGTGTAGCGCTGGCGGCCTCTTGACCAAACCTTGCGGTATTATCGGGAAAAACAGTTGTCAGTTGTTCCTTGGATTCCTCCGTGACATCGCCAAATATCTCCCCTTCAAGACTGCTTGAGCTTGACTCTTCATTTATCGAAGCGTGAGAATTCGCAGCGCCATACTTGAGAGAGTTAGCTTCAAAAATAACTGGAGCAAGTTCACCTTCTACCAGGCTTGAAGAAGAATTCCATTCACATGGCAAATTTTCCAAAGTGGTAGTGCCTTGATCGTGATCTAAATTACTGCACAGAGAATCAACGCTGTCGATGAGCGTATTGATGCGAACCCATTTCGCTTTTGGAATTGGCGTGGAAGAAAACAGGGGAGCCCTGTTGGCGATCTCCGCATAGCGCCTGGTATCTCTTGCATCGAATCCTACAAACTCTTCAACATCGCTCTCCGCTTCAGAAAATACATCAGGAGGACAATCGGCACTCCGTCTGTCCGCCATCACAAATCAAGTAAATTTGACCGCCAAATGTGTGCAACAAAACGGTTTCATTTTACGCTAAGTGGGTAGTAATGACGTTTTCCGGTAATTATTAATCTTAACATTCAAGCCATTATTGGCTCAATTTACTCCACTTCCGTTGCGTTGCTTATCTAAACTTAAGCATTTAAAACTGTTTCACGAATTGTTTAGCCAAATGTGGAGAACTTTCCGCTACCAAAGGAAGATGGGGATTGGTGCGAATTGTTAAATCAACTGAAAAATATTCGGCGCCACACGAGTCAGGTTTGACGTGCGGTATGCAGTTGAGACAACATCTGAATGTAAGATGTAAACCTTTCGTAATAAAAACCGCAAGCGACTTAACAAGCGCGAACGTGAAGGCAAGAGCTCGCATCTGCTGCTTATATATGTTATGATTACGAGAGCCAAAAGAAAACTGCTGTGGCCGAATAGATGTAAACAATACCTGACTCAAAACTCCAAATTAAAAGTGTGAAACATTTGGTGTGCACCTTTATTCTAGTCCGCGGCGAACATCTGCTCTGCACCTCGCTTGGATTTTGGCCAGAGCCTTTCAATGGCCAAAACAGAAAACTTGAGCAAACATCTTCATTCCTAACAACAAACGACATTGATTTGTAGCTGTACACGCTCGAGTGTGACTGGTTTCCGGAGTGATTTGATAGCAGAACAAACTCTTTAAATAGTCAAAATACAACAGCACCATATAAAAATTTTCGCGGAGCCAAACTCGCCAAATTTTGTCATCAAAGAAGCTCAAAGAAGAACCTTGAAATTTTGCTAAAGTGACGTCGGTCATGTCAAGCGGTCATTGGGCTCTTTTCCAACTCACGTAACTCCAGTAATGTACTGTTGCAAATCAGTTTTTGAACATAATACATATATATATTGAATAGAAGTTGGGTTGTTGATGAGCGATGGGCATAAACCTAACTGAAGATATAGTACAGCGTGTAATTCATTAATATCCTTGTTAGCTCGTAGCTTTGTTTGATCTTTTTTTAGCTGAGGCGACTATAAAGAGTGTTAACCTTCTTTCCTGTCACAAGTACGGAAAATATCTCTGGTGACATTTCGGCAATTTGCTTGCGCGGACAGGCTTGTTTCCGGTAATGATGATAGGTCAGTCACGCATGCTCTGTTAAATACGGATGTCTTTGGCTACCATAAAGAAGAGATCACACTAGTCGAAACAAATATGAATGACTCGTATACAAGGTGTTAAGATAGGATCAGCCAGAGGTTACAAGGTTCGTATCAATACGCGCTAGCGTTCATGGGTTTGTGCTCGGTACGAGTCCCCACATGCAACTGATCTTAGAATCGAAATACGAACGTCTAAGAAAGGCGTAAGGTTTATTCCCGTGCATTTTCATGTTGCACCCGTAACTGATTTTGTTGAACGCCACTGAACACTTGTTAACAAGGTTTAGTGTTGAAAAACTGTAAAATTACTTGCTTTCAGTCTTACAAACATGGTACGGTATGGCGTTACGTTTCGATGAGTACACCAGTTGTACTTCTTACATCGACTTCTTGTACCTCTAATTGACATTGACGGACATTAGACAAAATCTGCTTGAAGGAAATGTTTGCAATTGTTTTGTCTCAAGTCATGGAAACATGCAATGGCAATTTTATTGTTTATTCTTTACACCCTAATACCAGTGAAGTTTACAAAAGAAGTACATTTCTCTTAAATTCAATTTTAGAGAAAACATTTAATAATGTAGTTTCGACCTCCCAAAATACATTGTCCTACAGTTCCAGTTCAAGATCGTTTTTGCTTTCTTAATGAAAGAGAGCTGCAGATGAATCAACGGAATTGACGTAATATTGCCATGAAGCGGCTTCCGTTGATATCTTCCCTCTCACAAACATGAATTATTATCACAACAAAGTCAGCGGTTTCGTTCCTACTTTGATTCGCTGCAATCATGATTCGCAGTTTCGTTTGTCTGAAATTCTCAACGCCTGCGCTGAGGAAGGCTTTTATTGTTAAGACTTCTTTCAGCCTCTACTTGAAAATACACTTGGTGCAGTAAGACCATAATGGGCAACAAGGAAAACCGCCTTCGCATTCACCACGCGGATGCCGCTACAGCTACGGATACTCGGATTTCTTGTGTATTCCACTTGGCAGCTATTCTCATTCACTGAGTCGCATTGCTACTGCATTGCACTTGGACATACACATTGGACCTAAGCAGCTATTCTCGTCCATCGAGTCGGATTTCTTGGGTATTCCACTTGGAAATACATGTTAACTGTAAAGAAAACAGGATCACGGATCACTTAGGGGTCCACGTGAATTGTTGGGATATCATTAGTTTAAATTATGATTCACTTCATTCTAAAAGTTCGGTCCTTCGGATAAATACAAAGAAAGTAGCAAACATCTAGTAGAGAATTGTTAGTTACCGAACATGACTTGCACCTAAGCATCCAATCTTAAGCTTTGGCTACAGTCTATTGCGTATATACCAAGGGCACATAGATTGGACCTAACTATCCAATCCCAAGCTATGGCTCCAGTGTATTGTGTATATACAATTGGCAAATAGTTTGGACCTAACTATCAAATCCCAAGCTATGGCTCTAGTGTATTGCGTATATACCATTGGCACATAGTTGGACCTAACCATCCAATCCCAAGGTATGGCTCGAGTGTATTGCGTTTATACATAGATTGTACCTAACCATCCAATCTCAAGCTATGGCTCCAGTCTATTGCGTATATAACATTGGCACATAGTTGGACCTAACCATCAAATCCCAAGCTATGGCTCTAGTGTATTGCGTATATACCATTGGCACATAGATTGGACCTAACCATCCAATCTCAAGCTATTGCTTTAGTGTATTGTGTATATACAATTGGCACATAGATTAGACCTAACCATCCAGTCTCAAGCTATGGCTCCAGTATATTGCGTATATACCATTGGCACATAGATTGTACCTAACCATCCAATCTCAAGCTATTGCTTTAGTGTAGTGTATATACCATTGGCACATAGATTGGACCTAACCATCCAGTCTCAAGCTATGGCTCTAGTATATTGCGTAAATGCCATCGGCACAAAGATTGCACCTAACCATTCAATCTCAAGCTATGGCTCCAGTGTATTTTGTATATACGAAGGTCAAATAGTTGGACCTAACCATCCAATCTCAAGCTATGGCTCCAGTCTATTGCGTATATACCAAGGAAACATAGATTGGACTTAACCATCCAATCTAAAGCTATGGATCTAGTGTAAAGCGTATATACCATCGACACATAGTTAAGTCTAATCATCCAATCGTAAGCTATGGCTCTTGCGTATTGCGTATATACCATTGGCACTAGTTGGATCTAATCATCCCATCTCAAGCTATGGCTCTAGTCTATTGCATATATACCAAGGGCACATAGATTACACTTAATCATCCAATCTCAAGCTATCGCTCCAGTCTATTGCGTATGTACCAAGGGCACATAGAAAGGACCTAATCATCCAGTCTCGAGCTATGGCTGCAGTCGATTGTGTGCATACCATTGGCACATAGTTGGATCTAATCATCCAATCTCAAGCTATGGCTCTAGTCTATTGCGTATATACCAAGGGCACATACATTGCACCTAATCATCCAATCTCATGCTATTCATCGAGTCGGATTTCTTCTGTATTCCACTTGGACATACCCATTGGACCTAAGCAGTTTTTCGCATTAATTGACTCGGATTTTCTTGTGTATTCCACTTGAATATACACATTGGACCTAACTTGCTATTCCCATTCTATGGCTCCAGTCTATTGCGTATATACCGAGGGCACATAGATTGCTCCTAATCATCCAATCTCAAATTATGGCTCTAGTCTATTGCCTATATACCAGAGAACTAGATTGAACCTGATCATACAATCTTACCCAATAGATGTATAACTAAAATGATCAATCCATGATTCAGAGCACTAAAGTTGAAAGTATTAACAGCCTAACTGGCGTGCTAAGGAAAATTAATGTAGTATATCGAAATAGTATCTTAATTGTATAGGAAAAAAAAGGTTGAACATTTTCACCACAGAACTGTTTCAAAAGGGCCTGGTGCTCCTCTCTCATCAGGTGCATGAAATACTGACTAACTAACGTTCCTTTTATAGGTTGGTTCAAGCATGCTTTATTAAGTATTTGGTTGTGTGCCGGCACGCACTAGCCAGTTCGTTCCTTTTGTGCAGGCTGGTGCCCGCACGCGGTTTAAATATGATCAAAACTTTTTGTGTTATGCAAAGGTTGCATCTCTTTGTTACATCTGAATACTACAATTTGAGGTAGGCCGTTTGCTCGCTAAACAACAGTTGCAAAAGGCACTGCTAGGCAACATTACGCAGAAAATACAGAAGTTATTGTTAAGATGTGAGGAGTTTCAGTTTTCAATGACTGTTTCATCGAAACTTTGACACAATAGAGTATTTTATAACAACTGCAGACATTCTCGCGGGCTTAGTGGCTTATTTTTATAAACAGATCCCTACGGATGATGTCGTTGCAGGCAGATATTAAGAGGGAATGTCCACTAGGACCGAGCCAGTCGTGGCACATGATGAAAAATCAAAATTTTTCATATTCTTCCCAGAGATAGCCTATGGTAAGCCTAGAAACGTGGTGTGATTTTT
>JAHPZR010007743.1:0-11343 GCA_019787425.1 Platygyra sinensis | reverse complement strand
AAACTAGTGAGACAATCTCAGATAGTGCAGAGTGTTATGCTGGACTGTAAGTACATTTTGAGTCATCAGCTGCCTGTGTGTAACTTGTTAGTTCAAGGCCCAAAAATAACTTACAATTACTGTTTGTCAAGAAGGTTTTAAATTTTACTGTGGTGTTTTACGTTGAATTTCGTTTATTTTTAATTCATTGATACGTTGAACTAGCAGACGTGATAATTTTATTTTTTCAACGCCAACATTTGTAACTTGATACTTTTGTTTTCCTCGCAAAGTTTGTAACATGATACCCTTGTTTTCCCAAAAACATATAAAGGAAAATATGCTGGCTTTTTTTCCTGCTGGAGAAAAATGAACTAATGTTATTAACTTATGAAAAAAATGGAAGAGGAATGATTTTGTTTCATTCAAGAGGCAAATTTTCATATCATCCATAAACAGTTACTAATTTAATTATCAAATAGTCGCGTCGTGTCTCGGAATAGCACGTTTGTCACGACATTACTACCGTGTACTTTTTAATGTCGCTACATTTGTAACTCGGAAATGTTTAGGGTGAATACATTTGTGAACTTCTTGTTCTCTTTCATGGGGGGAGAAAATAAACAGGCGGCTGAGGAGATCCATTCGTTTCCCTCTTTAAAGCTTAGCAAACACGAAATAGTTTGAAAATAGCACACAACATTTTTTAACCGAGCTAGGGATGATTCCAAACGATACGCTGTCACAAAAGCCTTCTTTGCACTTAAAAGGAAAACTGACATTACCTGAAATATAACTGCTATCGCCCGTTAAGAGGAGTGTGGTATCGCACGCATGAATGCTGAACTCGAGAACGGATTGTATCATCCTGACAGTGCTACAGCGCATGCGTCTTACATGTTGTGTTCTACCACAAGGAAAAGCACTTAACGTTCAAGTGTAATTGTGTATGAAACGTATTGTTTACCTAACATATAGTTAACACTAATGCTAATCAATCTGCGCATGCGCTTCAAGCAAATTGTTTTTGTTCTTAAGAGCGGAATAGTACCACAAGGATAACAAGAGAATATTGGAATCATATATAGTTTTCTGATGTTATGAACGAAGTAATGTAAGTATGGTACGTTTTACGTAGCAATCAAAGGTACCTACCCCACCCGCTCAAAACAAGGCTAATTAATTAATTGAAATTAATTAATTAAACAAACATTAAAGTTTACACCTTATTGCCATAGTGCCTTATTGCCATATTGCGTTAGCGGCGTCAACCCCCAAACCATCCCAATAGTGCACTCTGCACTAAAAACTGGTCTGGCTGTTTCTAAAAATGAAACTGCAACTTTTGATTTACTGCCAAAAATATATATATAATCAATTCCTTTGTATAGTTAGTGGTGGTACTAATGCTTTCAGCAACGTTTGGCGTAAATTTCTGCTTTTGTAAAAGTAAGAAGATAATAATATTTTCGAAAAGCTGGATGCGTTACTTTTGAATAATGAAAAAGATATCGAAGAAAGTTTTCCATTCTTTTCAATGTTGTCCTCCTAATCGAGTCGCACAGAAATACTCCGCGATCTTTTGGTGCAAACCAGTTATGACGGCAATTGTGCCCGCTCATTCCTCATTATTTCGTTTTCAGGAGTAAGATTTGAGCAGGCACAAGGAAGGAAATATCCACCAAGTACTCAGGAATAAAAACTGTTACTGACACCGCCCATTCACTATGGGCAAACAAGAAGCAAAAGAAAAAACTATTAGTCTCCAGCTGAGATAACAGGAAAAATCAGTACACTCTAAACTATAGCGAAATCGAATGGCTTACAATGTGAATTATTCTTTACTAAAGTAACAGCTGAAACAATCTCTGGTATATCTTAATTTTATCCAAATTCTCCTTTTTACTTTAATTTCCCGATTCGAGATACGAGTTTCTTTTAGAGTCTTTGCAGTTTTTGTTTTTGCATCCTTAAAGTATTTGGAGTGGTGGTGACGTTGTAACAGATTTTGTGCTAGTTTTGGAGTGTTACTAAACAGAGTAACGAAGTAACGAGTAACGAAGTAACGGAAAACCGAGTAACGAGAAAAAATTTCCAACGGTCAAAAAATTCTCATATCTTGTTAAAAATATGTAGAATCGATTAAAAACGTTTTTAGTACTGATACATAAATAGGGAGTGTAGGTTTTTGTCGAGGGTCGAGGGTCGAGGGTCGAGGGTCGAGGGTCGAGGGTCGAGGGTCGAGGGTCGAGGGTCGAGGGTCGAGGGTCGAGGGTCGAGGGTCGAGGGTCGAGGGTCGAGGGTCGAGGGCCAAGGTAATATTAAGAAAAGTTAATATCCTATCCTATATTAAGTTAATATATAATGCTAATCGTGTGGTTCGTTTTTCTCGTTGAACTTTGTTCTAACCCTATGGAAAAGACAGTAGAGCGTTTAGGGTACGACGTTACCTTCAATCCGCCTGGGGATGGCGATTGCTTCCAGTCCTTCTATGACTCGGCGCAAAGGCTTTGGGAATTGAAACCTAGAGCCTTAACCAGGTGATCCGGCTTCGACCTTCTGAAGAGCCACTAGTGTGATATGAGTATTCAACCTATAGCTAACACTCGACAAAGATAAGTTTGTTGTGTCAATTGACAGCGATTCAGTTACTAGAATTTTCAGCCAAAATTCTCAACAATTACAAATTGCCAAAAAAGTCAACGTTGTGCCTAAATGGACGGCAGCCGGGCAACGTCTCAAATGGACTAAATTCCCGGCAGTCAGAAATTTTCTCTGAATTTCCACTGAAAGATTCTTTCAAACTTCTTGATGATATTTGATGTTTCTTTAGGAATGTCCAGCGATTCCAAAAATTATGTTGGTTTGCAAGATGACGAAATAACCCAGCTTGTGCATGCTCAGTATAAACTCGGGATGTGCTTGACACTTAAAAAATGTACGCTTACATCGACAGAGATATTTATCGAATAGCGACAAAAAGCTCCTTTCGAACCTTATGAGAATTTGGTGAACAATTTTGACTGCAGGTCATTTAGTCTTCTTGAGACCGTGGCCGGCAGTCGGATAAAGACCATTGCGATTTTATGGTGCACACAAGCTTGGAGAATTCGTCCACTACAAATCTATAATCATTTTTAGAACCCCTTAAACATCACATCTTCTCATTAGGTTCGAAAGAAGCTTTTTGTCGCTATTCGATGAATATCTCTAACTGCCGATGTAAGCGTAAATTTTCTAAATGCCAAGCACATGCCGAGTTTATAGCATACACAAGCTCGGTTACTTCGTCATCTTGCAAACCAACATAATGTTTGGAATCGCTCTGCATTCCTAAAGAAACATCAAATATCACCAAGAATTTTGAAAGAATCTTTCACTGGAAATTCTGTGAAAATTTCTGACTGCCGGGCATTTAGTCCATTTGAGACGTTGCCCGGCTGCCTGCCATTTAGACACAACGTTGACTTTTTTGGCAATTTGTAATTGTTGAGAATTTTGGCTGAAAATTCTAGTAACTGAATCGCTGTCAATTGACACAACAAACTTATCTTTGTCGAGTGTTAGCTATAGGTTGAATACTCATATCACACTAGTGGCTCTTCAGAAGGTCGAAGCCGGATCACCTGCTTAAGGCTCTGGGTTTCAATTCCCTAAGCCTTTGCGCCGAGTCATAGAAGGACTAGAAGCAATCGCCGTCCCCAGGCGGATTGAAGGTAACGTCGTACCCTAAACGCTCTACTGTCTTTTCCATAGGGTTAGAACAAAGTTCAACGAGAAAAACGAACCACACGATTAGCATTATATATTAACTTAATATAGGATAGGATATTAACTTTTCTTAATATTACCTTGGCCCTCGACCCTCGACCCTCGACAAAAACCTACACTCTATAATATGTTAACTTCGAGTGTAAGTTAACAAATTTATACATTTTATAATTATTTTACTTTCTTATGGTAGGGGACAACGTGAAGCAACTAAAGAAGGACCACGATGAAGTGAAGAAAAAATTGAAAAACTTAACAAAGGAATTTGAATCGCTGCGAGACAAGATGGCGGATAAATCAGACCGCGCCTCATCGCCTAGTAGTGCGGATGTTCAACATCTGAGCGATACTTGCGATGGCTTCTCAACAATTATTGAGAGCTTTCATACGAGATTAAATAAACTGGCAAGTCACTGAAGTAGAAGCTGTTACAAAGGCTATCGACGATGCAACATCTTATAGCTACCAGTATAACTTGAAAATAGTCGGGGTTCCACAAACGAACGAGAAAGAAAGGGCAGGAGAAACAAGGAGTCTTTGTCTAAAGATTCTCAAGAAAATTGGCGTGGATGTCAGAGAAACTGATATTGACATTGCTCATAGAATTCCGACAAGAAAAAAAATGGCCGGAGAGGACAGCGAAACAACGCAATTGTTTGCAAGTTTGTGAGGCGCATGGTTCGGGAGAGGGTGGCTGCAAGAGCAAACACAAATCGTCTCACATCAAATGATTTTGATCTTCCCTCTGACAGCCAAATCGACCAAATTGGAATTCTGAGTCATCCGTCGCCCAAGCTCCAAGATCTTTTGCGATCGGCATAAACTCATCAAACTGAGCACGGCTACAAGTTTTGTTGGGCTAAATCTACAGCAGTTTTCCTTCGCAAATCTGATAACTCCAGAATCTTTAGGATAGAGTCGGAGAAGGATCTTGAGGACCTACGAAGAAACGAGTCTACTAATGATGAATCTCACTGCTAAGTTTATCTGTTTATTTTACCATTACCAAATAAATTACTAGCCTGTAGTATCCGCCTGTAGTCACGATCATGGCAGTTAAAAACCAACGTGTTGATAAAAACATAAGGTGCACTTTACGCGAACTACCATATCGTGTTGAAATAAAGTTATTACTTACTTTGGTTTTCGAGGAGATCTCGCTTCTTATCACGGACAATTTAACAACTGTCTGTTCTCCGCTAGGAGATCTAAAAGAAATCTCGAAAGACTGTCTGGACTTTATGATCTTGATTTATTTAATCTGAATATTGGTGTCGATTGTAACACCGATTATTATTCAACAAATTGTAACACTATCCAAATATGGTCATGATGCTCTCGATATCTGTCATCCGTAGGTAACAGATATCCGGCGATATACGTAGCTTCGTACGTGGGAAGAAAAAGTGAAGTGAAAAAATGTCGACAGAAAGGTTTAAAAATGTTACGAGCTTGGAAAACAATTTTGTTATCAATTTGTTGAATAATAAAACAATTATCCTGCTCAATCTCGCGGAATATCGTCTGATTTTAGCCGACTCGGCCTACGGCCTCGTCGGCTAAGTATCAGACGATATTCCGCGCGATTTCGCAGGGTAATTGTTAATTATCCTGATTTATCTACGTATATACGTAGTAGATATTATTCTCCGCATAGCTTTGAAGTAATGAAAATAATTTAACAAAAAACGCTATTAATCACAACTTTTCAATCTTTCACAACAATTTAAGACGTCTAAATCGCAACTTGGAAAACCTACAAAGCCATCTCTTAGAAGAGCTTGATTTTCACTTTGATGTAATAGGTGTAACAGAAACCAAGATTACCAATTCAAATTTGGAGGATTTATCCCAAGTATTCCTGGCTATAATTTTGAATACGTCCCAACACCCTTGTAAGCTGGGGGGTGTCGGAATGATACAGAAAGATATTGACAGAATAAATTAGTTGAATGAAAAGCGTTCGTTGATACCGTGAGGATTAAGAGTGCCAATTTGAAAAATGAATTTTTAGGTCGGGAGACCCTTCAATCTCCCCAATCATTCTGAGCAACATATGGCAGTCTGCGGCCTCTCCCTACATTAAGGAAGCACGGAAAGCCGCAAAACTCTAGAGCAAAAATTTATTTTTCAGATCGGCCCTCTTAATCCTCACGGTATCAACAAACGCTTTTTATTCAACTAATTTATCTTTAATCTTTAATCACAGTTCGTAATCATACATAACTGATACAAATGGACTAATACTAACAAATACAATCGAACAAAAATACAAAAATGGTTAACGGGACGGTAGTAGGGGGAGACCAAATTCCCATGCTAAGATATACACTCCAAGAAAGAAATAAAAACTGTTGTTTTTCACGTTACCATGCGACAACCAATAGCGTAGCTTCATCTTTCTGTATTAATAAACCACACACAACTCACAATTCCTTGATTCGCTCCGACGAAGGGCTAACGCTCGAAACGTCAGCTTTCGAATCTCTCAGTACGGTGGCCAATTCACATTATCAACTCGGTTGATAAAACCAATTATCTACTTTTATCAAGGTTTGATTTTAACAATCGATCAGTGACTTTATTAGAAATACATAGAGCTGTTCCCAGCAAGACAGCTAAATATCATGCAGTCTGTAATAGTAGCTCACGGTAAACGGCAAATTGGTGTTGATTCTGGATAATTTCTTTCATTTTATAACAAGAACCAATATAATTATAAGATCGTCACGCAATAGCATGGTCTTATTCTGTTGACAGCAATGATCGTAGTGTTTTTCGGTTTTGATATTCCACAAAACCACTTCAGATTAATATCGATTTTAAAACCAGTTTTGAACGAGAAGACATTATTGGAAGTAAACAGTGTTACCAGTAACTTGAGACTTGAAACAACCAAACACATGAACAACTGTATGAATTTTATCAGACGCCATGAAATCTGCAGAGTTTGGGAAGTTCCTTTTCTTATTACCCTTTCCAGAGCCTTTTTTGTGAAAAAAAAAAGTCAGTTACAGAAAAAGTTTTGTCACTTTATGGGAGATGCAAGTTTACCTCTGGGAAGCGCGTAAGGCAAGCCTTTCCACAAATAACCGGATATTTTTTTGGATATTTAAAATTTTCCGAGACATTTTGAAAACATTTAAAAGATATTTAGAATATCTAGGGATATATGTCAGTTATGTCTCACCCTTGGCCTTATCCCGTGTTACGCAGTAGGTGGGAAATTACTTTCATTTCAGGTTAGGGTGGAAAAATTCAAGCCACGCCCACAAAACATGCTCTTGGTACCCTCTTTGGGATCCTTTTCAAAATTTCAGACGATGAAAGACCCTTTAACTGCCGAATTTTCCTCTGGATGAGTGTTACATTTCAGGAAAGTACACAGTGGTATAAGTTTCTTTACGTACCAACGGCCATAGCAACGGCTGTTTTCTATAAGAACGTGATCAAAAGTATGGATTAGTATTAACATATATGAATGAAACTATTTAGAAAAAAAGCTTTACATGTAAAGACATGCACAACTCGATTGGTATACAGTTCAACCCCTATTAAACGGCCACCCTCGGAGTAATGGATAGTGGCCGCATGAAAGGGGTTGGCCGCTAAATAGAGTTAAAAACAATAGAAAATCCCTCATCAGGACTTTGATTACTGGCCGCCTAATAGGGGAGGCCGTTTAATAGGTGGCCGCTTAATAGGGGTTGGACTGTAAGTAGTGGTGAAAAGTTTTGCCTCGAATTGCCATCACGGGCTCATTCATTTCCCTTATGAAAAGGAATATTTCCCACAACAACGGTAATTTTAACAAACTAGAATGACCAATGCATCCCCTCCCCCGAGAAAAAAATCTGCACCCCCCTATTTGTGTAAGTTACAGTCTGTGCCGGCTGACTTCACGTCAACATTTCTACTTTGTAAGGTATTTAAGTATAATTCCTGAAACTTGCGCTAATCAAAGACCAATAGTGTCATGATGCATCAAACCAAAAAACTCGAAGCATTTTAATGTCTCTCACGTGACATGGGATGATTTGTCCACTGGGTGCGGTATAAAATAAGGTTATTATTTCCGAATAAAGTCTCTAAAAATCAGTGAAAACAAGAGTTAAAACTCAGGTTCATTACACATCACACAGAAACTTGCACGATATGCTTGTCTAATCTAGATCTCGTTTTGTAAAAGAGGAGCAAGTGTTGGCGTCAATAAACACTACCTCAAAAGGCTTCGGCTGGTTGCCATAGCAACCATTTTGAGTAAAACCTTCAAAATTTATTTTCTCTTCTTAAGTGCAATAGCACACAATTGATCTTTCTTTGCCAAATTTTAACGAACGTTTTGGTCCATTTCAGAGTAGCCTACCACTTAAGACCAAAAGCAGTCGAGCGCAAAATCCCGCCAGGACTCATATAGCACAGGTGTTTGATTGCAAACATTGTTTTTGTTATTTAAATGTTCAAGAACTCTTTGTTTCACCAGGCAATAGGTGACAATAGGCGACGTCTTTGATATCTATGCTATTCGCCTGAGGCGTAGCCAGAATTTTTCAAAGGGGGGAGGGTTCACACTGTGTCAAAGTGAGGGTTCTCACCAGATTGTCATGACGTTTATCGCCCTATTGTAGGTTGTTTGCTTAAATAAGGCTTACCAAGGGGGGTCACGGGCACCCCAGGAGCCCCCCCCCCCCTATGGTCGTCCATTTGTTTCAATATTCGCTAAATCTAATGCGCTGTCGCTAAACTTAATTCGCTGTCGCTAAACTTCAATTCGCTGTCGCTTAATTCCATTCGCTGTCGTTAAATTTCATTCGCTGTCGCTAAATTCCATTCGCTGTCGCTAAATTTCATTCGCTGTCGCTAAATTTCATTCGCTATCGCTAAATTTCATTCGCTGTCGCTAAAAACTAATTCGCATTCGCTAAATGTTATTCGCTGTCGCTAAATTTATTTCGCATTCGCTAGATTCTATTCGCTATCGCTTAACTTAATTCGCTGTCGCTAAATTCTATATGCTGTCGCTACACTTATTCGCATTCGCTAAAGAAATCACTGTCGCTAGAAATTAATTTGCATTCCCTAAAGTTCATCCACTGTCGCTAAAGCAGCTAAAACTTTACTCGTGCTTGGTAAAACTTATTCGCTGTCAAAAAAGTGGTCGAGATTATTTTTAAGATCCAGTTTTTAGGGTAACAAGCCAGATGTCAAGCCAGATGTCATTCCATCAAGCGATGGGCAAATCCATTCATTCTGCCCCTACAAACGTTCTTTTCCCGAGTTTTACTGCTTATTTAGGCAACAGCCTTTCTGATCCGAAAATCTGCCCCCAGAGAGACCAACGACAACTATCGCGATAAAAACAAAAGTCTTCATGTTTCGCTACGAACTCGTAAATTCGACAAGAAAATTCACTATTGTTGCAGAGATAGTTTCTTTGTTGAAAAAGATATGTAAAAGAGACGCCCCTTTTAGAGCTGTGTTTAAGGTAAAAACCTTAGCTGTTTTGTTTTCGCCTTATCCTCGCGAAATGAAACACATACCGCGAAATTTAAATCTGCCGCCATTTTGGCGCTTGCTTGTTTCTATAGAAATGGTGCAATCCATTCCCACGCGCGCTCTATCGCGCGCGCGTGGCTTAAGCATGCGCACTCATTTGACCGCTAAATTCTGTCGCTAAATTCTATTTGCTGTCGCTACACTTATTCGCATTCGCTAAAGAAATCACTGTCGCTAGAAATTACTTTGCATTCCCTAAGTTTCATCCGCTGTCGCTAAAGCAGCTAAAACTTTCAGCTCGTGCTTGGTAAAACTTATTCGCTGTCAAAAAAGTGGTCGAGATTATTTTTAAGATCCAGTTTTTAGGGTAACAAGCCCAGATGTCATTCCATCAAGCGATGGGCAAATCCACCCTTGAGAATTGATATTGATCTTTCGAGATTTGCAGTCGTGGGTCGAGAATTTTTTGGCCGGTCGGAAAACGAGAGCTCTGGGAGCATCCATTTTGAAATAACAATGGGAAATAACCCAATCTCGTTCCCAGAGCCTCGTTCCCCTTGACCAGCGGTCGAAAAACGAGAGCTCTGGGAGCATCCATTTTGAAATAACAATGGGAAATAACCGAATTCTGGTTATCCGGTTCACTGCGCAGTCTCAGTCTGCATCTATTTCATGCTATGGCGCATGCCTGAAATGGTTGCTCCCAGAGCTCCGACGCTCTCATTCTCGTCCCCAGAGGCCGCGATCCTTTTGGTCAGTTACGGGATCGCGACCATGCCTCGAGCTCTGGCCAGGTCCAACTCCGGAAGTCCGCTTTTCACGGACTTCCCGTCATTCTGCGCATGCCCAGAGCCGAGTCTGACAAATGTGATTGGTTCTGGTCTCAATCTATTGTGTTTACAAAGCCATTCAAAACCGGAATGTCGTTGGACCGGGCCCAGAGGTCGGGCCAGAGGTCGCGATCCCCGTAACTGACCAAAAGGATCGCGGCCTCTGGGAACGAGACCCTAGAGCTCTTCACAGCGGTCAAACGACTGGGCACTCGCGTGAACACGCGCGTGACTTACGCACTTCCGGTCACTTTCCCTCTTCATCCCACAAAATTTCCACGGTCAACCTCCGCCACTCGAGCCATCTCGGTACTAAGTTCAATCATTCTGCCCCTACAAACGTTCTTTTCCCGAGTTTTACTGCTTAGGCAACAGCCTTTCTGATCCGAAAATCTGCCCCCAGAGAGACCAACGACAACTATCGCGATAAAAACACAAGTCTTCATGTTTCGCTACGAACTCGTAAATTCGACAAGAAAATTCACTATTGTTGTAGAGATAGTTTCTTGATTAAAGAGATGGCCCTTGCAAAGCTGTGTTTAAGGTAAAAACCTTAGCTGTTTTGTTTCCGCCTTATCCTCGCGAAATGAAGCACATACCGCGAAATTTAAATCCGCCGCCATTTTGGCGCTTGCTTGTTTCTATAGAAATAGTGCAATCCATTCCCGCGCGCGCTCTATCGCGCGCGCGTGGCTTAAGCATGCGCACTCATTTGACCGCTGTGGGCCAGAGCTCTCGTTTTCCGACCGCTGGTCAAGGGGAACGAAGCTCTGGGAACGAGATTGAGGCATAATAAGATGGTACAGCGGTACAGCGAAGGTGTGGCGAAACCTGGGCGGAACCGTGGAACGGTCAGTGTGGCGTGTTCAACTACTTTGTATTCCGGGTCCGTATCCTCAAAGGAAGGTACTTCATTATTAGGTAATTAGTACTTAATGTTTGTTTGTATGAGTCTTTTAATCTCTCTTGCTATTTTCAAGAGTCTATATTGGTTAGCAACGCCAGAAATGCGACCAGACAGTATTTCGGTGAGCGCGGATGTAAATCTGTACTGTCATGGTAAACACAATTTCTGGTTCTATCCCCATTTAAAGAACTTTTCCAGCTCCGTCATCTAGTAAGGAATTCATAATACACAGATTGCGAAATGCGTTGTCTTTAATCAGTTCATAAGATGTAGTATTTTGTTATCAAACTGAGACAAGGGGAAATCAAGCGACGTGGCATATTGTGTTCGCTCCGTGATTAGTCTAGATCAGTCCAGAGG